>JAKVIS010002108.1:0-26218 GCA_033119425.1 Bufotes viridis
AAAGGTCTTTACAAGGTTGGACATTGACTATAGGGTAGCTGCCTCCGTTAGGTGATATTACATAGCTGTCATTGCCTTGAAAGAGAACTAATCTGCATTCTTTTTCCCAAGGAGCATTGCATGGCCTATAAGGCTGGGTTCAGACTTGAGCGTTTTACAGCCCATTCCTATGCCCTGTAAAACGCTCAACAGGTGAAAACCCATGTTTCCCTATGGGCATGGTTCTCACCTGAGCATTTTACAGCGCGTACGAACGCGTGTAAAGCGCACTACGCCCAAAGAAGTACAGGAGCTTCTTTGGGGCGTTTTGTCGCGCGTATTGTGATTGACGCCAGAGTGGTCAATCACACGAACGCGCGTACAATGCGCCTTTCCTATTTACAAAAACGCGCTGTAATACGCGCGACTAAAACGCGGGTATCAAATACGCCCAAGTCTGAACCCAGCCCAAGACTCCTTACAACAGTTTTGGTGCTCTCCACAAGAAAAAGCAATACTCCTGAGAATTAGCAATCTTCAAATGCAATCTTTAACATAACATTAGGAGGACAAAAGTGATAATTCATAATAAAAATGTACAATATTTTTGCTTCTAGTTGACCCACCTTCTAATATACAGATTAAGGACCTTGGCAATTTAGGAATATTAGAAGTAACCTGGCAACCTCCAGCTTCTATGAAGAATGCAAGTGATTGTTCTGTATGGTATGAATTAACCCACCAGGTCGTCAATGAAAAAAGATGGAAGGTAGGGTAGCAATTATGGATCACCAAATAATAGAGAAGACTTATTAAGTCCAGCAAAAATGTTTACATTGATGTATAGTTTTTTTTTTTTTTTTTACAATGGAACTCTAGGATGATGGATGCTACTGTATGACATTGATATAAAGCATCCGTTTAACATATACATTTTATGTATACTTTAAATGTAAGGCAAAAACGTGATGTGAACCCAGCCTAAGGCATTTCATATGTCAGTTTTAAACAAAATACCCATCTTAATAAATTTGGCGCATTATTATGCTGTCCAAAGACAAGACATAAGGCAAAGCTGTAAGTATAAGCTCCTTAGATGCCACTGTCACTATTAGTTGTAGCAATTGTGGAGCTAACAAGCTGGCTTAGGTTTTCTGGGTGTTACACTGGCAACCCATCAATCGCTGTTGGGCTCTGGTTGTTAATTATACAGGCAAGAAAGTAAGGGCAAGAAAATGACATGACTAACTTTAACGGGACATGTAAATATAGAAGAATCGAATTGTATGACAGTAAGCAGAGATTTTAAAAACAATGAGGACTTATAAAGAACTTATATTGGAAAATGGCATTACTTTTCATTATACAAAGAATATTACTTATTTGTGGAAACTATAATATAACTTTAACATGTAGTTTACTATGTATTAAGTTGGCTGTTATTGTTGTGAAAGCCTTTTATACGTATTCTGTATGTAAGTGCGGATTGAATTTGCCTCTAAGTGCCAAACTGCTAAAAGAAAAATATCAGAGAAGTGCTTTTCTAGATTGTTTAAATATGTTGAACATGACACACAGCATGTGATTTGAAAAAATGCCTCACCAGTGCATATTATGCTTATAATAAAGATTATTAGTGGGGCCTCATGAAGGGTTTGTTGTAAGAGAAGCCTCTTGGCAGGCAGTCCTTGACACTATGTGGGTTATTGCTACCTAGAAAAGGTCCAATGACATATTTCTTATAAAGTTCCCTTCATTTTTGCTAAGCATTTGATTTGTGGATCTTATTCTAATATGTAAGCAGATAATCTTTCAGTTTTATGAATAGATAGGTTCAGATAAAAAATATACATATTTCTGATGATAAAAAGGGATAGATGGGATAGATCTAAAATACCATGTATTTCTTACTAAAACAGGGAATAACCAGTGACTTGTGTGTATAAAGAGGAAACTTTCTAGTTGACACAGTCTTATGATAGCAGCCTTGGCAGTGATTAAAACAGGGTTTTGAAGATGGTGACTTGTGATTACAGCAGCATTGGCACTGATTCTAACAGCAGGCTGAAGTGATAGTCATCTGTGATGCCAACAGCCTTGGTACCAATTCAAGCAGTGTCTAGCAGTTAATAACAAAAAGTTTAAAGTGTAATATGAACTATGACACTTTTAGAAATAGTGATGTAACTAGACTATCTCTGCCAAAGCTTAACTTTCTGTAATGGTTCCTTTACATGGTATAATTATGGTATGAATTCTTGCTCCCAATTGTGAAAAGGTGTGTCAGATCATCCAATGAAAAAGCTTTCACATTTGGTGAAAACATCGTTGGTGCTGACACCAAAATCAGTTTCTGGGCAACAGATAATTCTGTGTAAATGGCACTCTGCTGCTCAGAATAAAAGGAATCTATATGGGAACCAGCGACTGCAGGATCGATAGCTTGTCTCCATACAGTGGAAGTGAGTGCTGCATGTAAATGCAGCTCTCAACTCCTTTGATGAGCAGACAATTATCAGGACCAAAGGGTTCATTCCCGAGGATTGCCTGCTCAGTTGACCAGAGGTGGTCTTTAGCGAATTTGAAGTAAAAATCTGTACCACAAACAACTGAAGGGAAAGACTTCACAAAAGTACTTTACGTGAGTATCTAAGAGCACTGTGAAGTTTTTATTATTTACTGTAGGTACTCTAACAAATAGAAAAGCGCTTCTAATTGTGCAACGTTTTAATAAAATACCAATTTGTTTTATTTATTTTCCTTTTTACAAAGTCAGTTAGGACAAAGCATCAAACATACAGAGAAGCCTTTGATCTTGGGAAGAATGTTGTCATAAAAATGAGAACATACTTGAAAGGCCCATGTACAGAAGAAAAGGAAGCATGGAGTGAATGGGTGGATGTAAACTTCCCAGAGTCTTTACAAGGTAAAAGGATATCCCATGTCTGTGTCAGATAATTATGTCTAAGGATAATCTATGAAGTTCTGGTAATATAGGGCCCTATTAGGCCATACAGTTTGTGAGGCAATTATCGGAAACAAGTGTTCTGATAACTGACCCATGTAATCTCGCAGCCAATCAGCCGATGAACGAACAAAAGCTCATTTGTCAGCTCATTTGTCATCAACAGACTCGTCATCAAACACAATCTTAATTTAGTTTACTGCTGCTGTGAAGGGAAGATGTTAGCTGGTAGAGTAGTAGATTGTAGAATTATGATAAAACAGTATGGCAGCTCTGTTGGCCTCCTAATTGTCCTAGATAGAGATGCCCAAAGAGGAGCATTGTACTTATCATTGTAAAGTGTGATGACGTAATTGAGCCTTTCCTCTCTGATCAGAGTGAATGGTCTGACTGAGAAAGTGAAGACAGGCTGTCTGTCAAAGTCAAAGTCAAGAAGGAAGTTAGGAGCGAAGACAGGATAAAATAAATTTTGATGGCAGTGTGTCACGATGGGTAGTGGGGGAAACCCCCCACCCTACAATGTCTGCAGCTGCTTGGCCGGATAGCAGGGAACAGGGAGCTGGAAACCTCCTGATGCGTCCCTATGCAGCCCTGGTCTCCTAGCTGTATGGGCCGACCCAGATGGTAGGAGGGCTCATGCCTCAGGAACCTAGAGCCCTATAATACCTGCATCGCCCTAGAATGGTGAAAGGGCCGAGACCACCCTCTCATCCTAGGCCACGGATGAGCAGGCGCCTCAAGAGGCCCAGTAGCAGCCGAGGATCAGACAGTGTGCTAGCCTGCACAACAGGTAAGTAAACAGAGCAAACCAACAATCCAACATACCCTCACTTACCTGCCGCACCAGAGAAGACAAACCTGAACCAGGACCTCCTAGACCCCCATGTAGACACCAGTGTCCCTTTAACACTTAGCTGACTTTCTATAACTCAGCTATGACCAGCGATCTCGTGCCATTGTGTCATTTTGTTTTTACTACATATTTTGCTGCCAGTTTTTTTTTAGCTCTTGCACAACCCTTTTAATTTTAGAAAAAAAACTTTAGTTCAGCACCATACTGACTTTTAAAATCAACATGCAACTTAAATTTTTTCCTTATTGATTGCAGGAGCTGCTGAATCAAAAGTTAAAAATTTTATGTGCATCAATGATAAATTTGAAACCCTGAAATGCGAATGGAAGGCAGGAGTACTTGGCAGCAACAGCAACTACGAGCTGCAGTACTGGTGAGCTTATTATATTTACAGTTTGGATTAAAGGGGTATTCTAGTTTCAGCAAATAAAGGTTTTTCTCTGTATAATGAAGTAACATTGAGTAACATTTTCTAATGTACGTTAAATTCTGTGTCAAAACTTTGTCAAGGAAGAATTTTTGTATGATCCTGAAAACAGGGATCTAACCATGTTGTCTGCAATGTTCCAAATCTTAAAATTTGGTCCAGGGGTAAAAGAAAAAGAACATATGACTCTTGTTGGTATTTGAGTCTCTCTCTTCTGACCCCAAACAAAGATTTATTTTAGTAAGTGAAAACCCGGGTGTCACCCTTACATCCTAAAACTACAAATAATCCAATAGGATTCTGTAACACAAATCTACTGTATATGTCTTCACAACATACCACCTAGACACAATTAAGATACTTTAGAATTTCATTCACTAAAAGTAAACCAAGATGTTTATACTATTGAGAAACAGAAGGCTTAGATCTTGAAAATTGTGATGAATTCATACTGAAAGCAAATGAAAAAAACTTCACAGAAATAGTATGCAATACAACAAGGAATTAGCAAGGTGGTGCAATATTAATGCATTAACAGAAAGGACAGGAGACAAAGGAGAAAATGCATAATAGGACAAGGGAGTTTGTCATACTGGCAAATAACTCAGTGGCTTCTAGTGTTGAGCACGAATATTCGAATAGCGAATTTTTATTGCGAATATCGCAAATTCGATAATTTGCGAATATTGCGAATATTCGTTTTTTTTTGTTTTTTTTATATATTAATTTTTATATGTTAATCCTTGCTGCTCTCTGGTTGTCTTTCTACTTCCCAAAAGCTGTTGTTACCTGTCCGGAGGATTCCTGGCTCCCTGCCCGCTCCAGTCAATGCCCGTTGCCGCTTCTAAGCTCTAAGTTGAATTCGCAATGCGAGTAATTCAGGTTATAATTATCGCATGGCGAATTGAACTTAGAGCTGAGTTCCTAATGGTCCTAATTCCTTATCACAAGAACTTTGGAGTCCCCTGAGTGAATGAAGCAGCAGTCAGGCATGAACGCTGCACACTTACAAACATTTAAGTTGGTAAAAATTGGGATATTGAAAACTCTGCTCCTGGGAAATCCCAACACCGCCTGGAAACGTCCATTTATTTCGGCGAGTTTAACATCACAAACCCCCCCCCATTGTTGGCACAGGTCTGCCCTAATTTGCCAACACGGTCTCTGAAAACCAGAGACAGTCCCTGGAAATTTGTGACATTTGACAACTATGATTCTGCAGGATAAAAAAAATATATAAAGATTTGGACTTTGTTCAAATTTTTACACAGAATGCTAAGTAATGCATTCTTTTTATAGTATGGGTTATTAAAGTGGTTGTTCAGTTTTTTTTTTACATTTGCACCCCAAATCTAATAAGTTTGCAGTGTCCTCACTGTAAGTGTTAATGTCACTGTATTTCATTCTAAAGGTTGTGTATGGAGTGGAAGGTTGACTAGTGGCTGGGCAGGGATGGCACTTGGCACGTCTTCATCCTCTCTAGGAGGAAGAGTAGTAATGAGTCTAATGGGAGCTGTTGATGAGTACACAGCCGCCATCAGCAAGGGGAGCAATGCTGAGCCAGGGAATCCCTTACCCTGTGGATTATAAGGATCAAAGTGACAATTTATGTGTCAGCTCTTAAGGGAAGGAGATCTTAGAGAACGTTTAGCAGTTACTAAAGAGTATTGTAGACATTTGTCAGAGAAAGGTAATGCACTTACATAGAGGCTACAGACATCTCTGCATGCGGTAGAGCGATAAGCTTTAGGCTACTTACTATCACAAAAGACACATAAAGGATCTACTGTTCAGAGACTGTATTCCACTGAGGATATTGGGGTATTTAAATACTCAGAAATAGTGACAGGGGACCCCTTAGTAAGAAAGGGATTCAGCGCCATCTTCCATACACAGCCTAGGGAATTGCATATGCTCATTGCCAAGACTGCATTGGATGTGTACAATGCTTGGGTGAACCACCTAAAAATAACCTCAATAAAGTACAATGGATTTGTTGTATTAATACCCTTGCACTACATTACCCTCTGTGCTACTATTTCTGTCCTCTCCACCCTCCCTACTGGACCGCTGCAGGTTTAATAGGGGTTGATACTGCTGACAGGTCCACATTAAAGGGTCATATATATATATATATACACACTGCACAAAATAGCAAAGTCATCTCATCCTGCTGATTTTTAAAAGTGCTTTAGTATGTTAACAAATCTAAAAAAAAAAAAAAGTACACATAATTGGTACTACTGCAGCATTTTGTTTTAAATTTGCACCCCAGTCAGCTGTACCTGCGGCTCTCTAATGGAGTTAATAATGCAATTCTGCTTTTGCCACAATTCTAATATCTTTTCATCCTTAATTAGTCCTGAAGTTAGGAATGAATTGCCAGCGGTTTGCAATGAAGTTCCAGATGGGTGTCACTAATTGGGGGTGTGTTCCTGACCAGTCTGACACAATCCAATCAGTGCTGCTACTGTCAGAAGGCCACCGTGTTCCTGTGAGAGCTACGGCCTTCTAGCAGCTTACCCAGTCACATGGCCTAGGTGCAGCTCAGTCCCTTTTAAGTGAATGGGGCTGAGATGCAATACTAAGCACAAACTCTATACAATGATGGCCCTGTACTTGGTAAGCTGTGAGGAAGAAGCACTGGTCTCGGAGCCTGCTGATCAGATACTGATGACCTATCCTGAGGATGGAAAATTATGAGAATGAGAGACATTGACTCATTTGTGCTTTACTAATGAACACTTGACTCTTACGGAATTCAGAAAGTTCTTGGTGTTCTTTTCTTTTAAACAAGGCAAGAAGGAATGTCTCAGAAGAAGACCTGTGCAAACTACAGAACACTGCATGAAATAAACACAGGGTGTGATTTTGGAAAAGAAGAATTTCAGCTCTTCTCAGACCTGTTTATCTGTGTCACCGGAATTCAAGGCATGGACCCGATAAGACCATCTTACTTTATTTTTCAGCTCCAGAATATAGGTAATGTTTACACCAAAACTCATTTATTTATTTATTTGGGGGGGTGTATAAATTTCTATAGAAATACAATAACAAGGTCAACACAATCACGCTTAAAATTGGTATAAAGTGCAGTACTCCAGACCTGGGGGTATCTGCAACATACATTGTTATGTATTGTGTAGTGTTATATATTTTATTGTTTTGGCTGTGTATTCCAGCAGAGAAGTAGGGGTAGTTAATGATTGGCAGGAACAGGGCTAACCACCTTGTTCCTCACCTCTTGGTAGGAGTGGGCTGTTCATGCTTCCTGCAAGGAGGGGAGTTTCAGTTTCGACAGAAGAGAGAGGAAGGCTTTGTGAAAGCTTCTACTCCTAGGAACCATAAGCAATTCTTCTGAGATCAAAGCTCCAGTAAGATCATAAAAATCAAGAATACAGCTTTCAGAAAGCATCAGTCTGACTTGACAGCAAAAAACATCTTTACAGAACCCACTGCAAGGGGAGGGACTATGGCTCAGACACCCATCGCCTAAACGACCACCAAGCCAAACAAATATCAAGGCAGAGAATTTATACTTACAAATAAAGAGAGACTCTAAAAAGAGACTTTATTTCCCTGCTGGAGAGGATCTACAGGAAGCTACGGCCACATCGTGTTAACACATTCACCACTTTTTGCAATATTCACTGCACACCAGCATATTAGAGGTTATTCAATCATCTTGGATCCGAGCCACATGTTCTGAAGCTCTGCCCCTCCAGCTCAGATAGTTAGAGCCTAGCAGAAGAGCAGGAACCAAATGGCCTGCCTCCACAGAGGATCCATCCTTTCTACAGGAGAAGCTAAAGTATTTCATAGTGCAAACTAATAATATAAATGGAGCCCACTTACACTTGAGTTAATAATGTCCACTGAGAGTACTTCATAAAAGTTCCCAGGGTAGCGACAAAACTAACAGTACAAAAGTAAGGGATTTGGACAGCTTGGAACAGTAGGTGCAGAGCTTAGATACAGTTCCAGCTTTACCACACCTTATGATCTTCTGGGTCATAGTCAGCATAGCAGAGCACTATACTGCCTTATAATCGAGCTGTCGGATGAGACAGGGGATTAATGATCCCTGTTTCTTAATATGGTCTAAGATATAGCTAACTGTACATAAAGTATATGTATATGTCTGTTGTATGCATAAAATATGTTTGTTTGCAATATGCATCTGTATAATGTATAAATATGTGTATATATTATATGTGTGTAATGTGAAATGTATGCATAAAGTGAGTATGTATGTTCAATGTGTACATGCTTCTGTAATGTGTGCAGAATGTTTATATACTTGAGTATTTGTGTATTATCTATGTCTGTGTGTCTGTGGCAGGGGCCTAAGGAGAGGCAAAACCAGACACTAGTCCTGCCCAGTGTCCACACCTGTTGATAGAATTCATTCCTTGATGGGTCAGAGCTGTTTTTGGCAAGAAGGGACTTTCACATTTCTTAGGCAGGTGGTTTTATTGGCTGATTGGTGCAACTGGCATTTCTGTTAGTACATACAGTATAATAATTTCAGTAAATATGCTATTGTTTGCTCAGTAAATAATTTATGAAATTCTACAAATCCCAAATGTGATGTGTTTCATAGGTAAACCTGGTATTCCAGAAAATTTGACAATGACTATGGCCTTATCTGATGACCTTGGCTTAGACTGGAAGGAACCCAAGGGTAAAATTCCTGCACATTGTTTGCAGTATGAGATTCAGTCTAAAAACCAAATGAACATGTGGCAGGTTTGTATTATATATAATGCATAATAATTGGCCCTAGTACACAATCTATACCAGCCCCCCTTACGATCACTAAGCCATTATTAATCATAGAACCCTCTTATAGGTTGGAAAAGACACAAGGCATAAGCACCCAGATTGTATAGCAACCTTGCACCGCTACAGTTGCTTCCCTGAATACATACATATATACATTTTCATAATTCACAGGTACAAATACCCTTTCTTAGCCTGAGAATGGTGATATCACTCCCATGAATCTCCCTCACATGTTGAATGAATCTTGCGGCTCCTTTTTTAGTTTCTACAGAATGTAGATGCTCATGTATTTGTTTGAACAAGGCTCAAATAGTTTTCCCAATATAGAAAAAAATACAAATGCAAAAAATGTACCTACTTCAGCAACCAAAGAAAAGTTAAATTGGGTTATTATACTTTTCATCCCTAAATGTTAATTATAACATTGTAACCTTAATATTTGTAGACTGTTGCCAAGCAGAGAGCAAAGAGATATAGTTTTAAGAAATCTGAGACATCTAAACCTTGCCTACGTGTCCGAGCGAAAACAAACATGTATTGTGCTGATGACGGATACTGGAGTGACTGGAGCCCAGAGATATGTTGGGAAGGTAATACATGAACTTTGAATTAAGGACCCATAGAAATGTTTGCATGATATAAATAACTTAAAGTGCCAATATCAACACTATGTTGTTAGAGTAGAGCCTCAGACTAATAGATCTGGGATGAGGAGGACCGCCTAACCATCCACCTAGAAAGAAAGTATACTCAATAGTAATCACCATGCATTTAGTTTTACTGGGAATCCAATGTCCCCAAAAATACAAATAATAGGCAATGTTTCAGGCTCACAAGCCCTTTGTCTGGGGTGCAAAAGTAAAATAGGACTAGCTTTCCCAGCATAGCATTTCCTATTTTGTATAGACTTGTACCTGGAACTGTCAGCAAGCTACTTTTGAGAAATGCTTAATTTATTTAAAGTATATATCTCTTTGCTACTTTGGACATTTATTAACAAAGAAATTTTGTTTTAGCCTGAAATGTATTACTTATCCACAGGATAAGTGATAGATGTTAGATAGCTGGGGGTCCAACCACTAATCAACAGAATCAGGTCCCATATGTTCCCTCATTTGAATTTAGCAGCGGTCATGGGGCTGACATGGATGGATGAATGCAGCACTGTTATCACCAGCAGTTAGTGATGATCGAGCACCAAAATATTCGGCCCGAACACATTGCTATATCCGTGTGCTCGGCTGAGAACCCGAGTATAATGGAAGTCAATGGGAGACAACCAGGCACCCCCTGGGAGGGGAGGGTGCCTGGTCCATTGGAAAAGGTCAGAAAGTGACAGAAACACAACAGAAATGGATTGGGAACACCATGGGGACGATGTCCAGATGCATTTTTGACTTCCTGGTCGCTGCTGGGAACCATTTTGTCCGAGTTGTATGGCACATTTACTTATGCGCACAACCCCCCAAAAAAAAAAAAAAAAAAGTTTACAGGAAAAATTATTAGGAAACATTCTTTCCTGTATATTCAATTGTATATAAAGTGCAAGTGCTGCCAAAAATTACAAGCAAGAGGCACTCTGAAACAGCCTGTATATCACATAAAAGAGGGCCTCATTCACATTGTGGTACAATTGTTCAGTTAGTGAGACTCCTACACTAATAAAGCCTATGCACTAAGTGAAAGGGCTGCCAAAAATTACAAGAAATCCGCACTCCAATACACCTTATATTACACATAAAGGAGGGCCTCATACACACCCTTGAAAAATTATGATTGGTGGCCTGCTGGTGACCCTCAAAAACATTTGGAGCAAGGGCCTGCTGGTGACCCTCTAAAACATTAGGGGTAAGGGCCTGCTGCTGGGCATTGCATGGGTGAGTGCCTGCTGCTTAGCTACCCATTGAAAAAATGATGAGCGAGTGCCTGCTGCTAAGCTGACCCTGTAAAATATTGTATGTGAGGGCCTGCAGGTGAGCTGACCCTCTCAAATATTGTAGGTGAGGGCCTGCAGGTGAGATGACCCTCAAATATTGTAGGTGAGGGCCAGAAGGTAAGCTTACCCTTTCAAATATTGTAGGTGAGGGCCTGCAGGTGAGCTGACACTCTCAAATATTGTAGGTGAGGGCCTGCAGGTGAGCTGCTCTCCCTGAAAAGGGACATGAGGCGATCTTGTGCACTGATTCTTAAACTCTTCAGCATCCACAGTCAGAAGAAGAGGACGATGGGGAATAACAATTAGTGTTTCATGAGGTGGATGATGCGGATGAGACACAGTTGTCAATAAATGAGGGTCTTTTTAGGTCAGCAACACAAGTCAGGAGGATGACCAGAGTGAGGAAGTGGAAGAGGGGGTGGTGGACAAAGACATTACTGACCCAACCTGGGAATGTGGCAAGCCAAGCGAGGACAGCAGTACAGAGGGGGAAGGATCAACAGCACCGCAACAGGCTTGAAGAGGCTGTGGGATGGCAAAAGGGAGAAGGCGGGCCACACCAAATAGGCCCGTGTACAGATGTCTTAACCCAGGCCATTGAACGTAAGCGCAAATACCCAGCCACCCACCCATAGCGCTAAATGCAGACCTTTAAAAATCGCTGGCCCTGGAAATGTTGCCATTTAGGCCTGTGGACACTGAGGCTTTCCTCAGCCTCATGGTGGCGGACGTCCCTCATTACTCAGTCCCCAGCCGCCACTATTTTTCTCAGTCTGCCGTCCCGGCAATATACCAGCAATTCTGTCCCGTAAGATCACCCGTGCCCTGACCAACGCAGTTATTGGGAAGGTCCACTTAACGACTGACACACGGACAAGTACTTTTGGCCAGGGACGCTACATTTCCATCACAGCACACTGGGTAAACCTTACGGAGGCCGGTAGCTAGTCATACCCTGATGCACCAGTTCGGCTTCAGCATTGCTATGCTTGGCACCTCGCGGAGTTCGGCCGAACACAGCGTGTGCTTGAGCGTGATGCTCGAGTCAGTGTATTTAAATCTAATTTAGCCTCTATTTCTATGCAGAAGATTGCTGTACAGTGAGGGAATCCCTCAGTGTGAGTCTGTGGCTTAGGAGTCCCTGCTCTGACTTCATATATAGCTATGTCCATATATGGAGTCTGTGCTTGGGGACACCCAAGTGTATTTAAATCTAATTTAGCCTGTATTTCAGAAAATTTTCTGCTGGGATTCAAACTCATGGCCTTCTGCATTAGAGGCAAGGCACTTTACCACTCATCTATGATAGCTGCATAGCCAGTTACTAAAAAAATAAAAAAAATAAAAAATATGAGATTCTACGGTAGAGGAATATTTACTACTAGTTAGTACTCCTATACAGTGGATGTCTCATTTATTTATTTTTTTAAATGACTGGCTATGTAGCTATATAGTGTAGTGGTTAAAGTTCTGGGTTGTGATGCAGAAGCTGTGAGTTCAAATACTGTCACAAACTTTTTCAGAAATAGAGGGTAAACTTAATTTAAACATTATATATGTTCTGTCCTCCTTATGTGTGAAGTTACATAGCTTGACAGACAGCTAAACCTCTCCCGGCAATGAAGTAACGTCCAACTTCGTCTTTATTGCAAGGATATATAAGTGGTAAAACTGGGGAACAGAAAAACAATGCACTTACTAAAGGGGTCCGACATATTGCAATGCACATATAATAACAGATACAGATATAGCAGGAGCATGCTATCCTATCTGCATGACAAGGCATAGTCCCTAACTGATAACTGGAGCTACTATAGAAGAGCAGGAAAAAGACATGTAAATACATATGTAAACAGATGCAAACAGGATGTAATGTGGCTTACCAGCGATGCTACTGTGTGTTTAAATGTGGTGGATGGCTCCAGAAGCTTCCAGACCATGTGCTCCCTCTGGCAGGGATGACTATGAATGCAGAAAATGACTGCTGTGTGCAGGGATGATGATGTCACTAAGTTTATGGGTCACAAGCTATGGGAACTGAAGTAGACCAAACTTCTAATGTAAATAGCTGCAATGTATGTAAAACGGCTACTAGATGGTGCTGTTACACAACTAATAGAGAATCATACAGAACAATATGCATGAAAAATATACATAAATTAACAAATAAGCTTGCTGAAGGCATGAATATCTATATATATATATATATATATATATATATATATATATATATATATATATATATATATATATATATATATATATTAGAGTGTAACTGGCTATGCAGCTCTTATAGCCGAGTGGTAAAGTGCCTTGCCTCTAATGCAGAAGGTCATGAGTTTGAATCCCAGCAGAAACTTTTCTGAAATACCTGCTAAATTTGATTTAAATACACTGGGGTGTCCCCAAGCACTGACTCCATATATGGACATAGCTATAAATACGGAGTCAGAGCAGGGACTACTAAGCCGAACTAGAGACCCAACACCCTCCCCTCTTCAGAGCAGGGGATGGCTGGTTTAATGCTCGGGTTCTCCCATTATGCATGGGTGCTCGGTAGAGAGTGTTCTACTCAAGCACATGAACACTTTGGTGCTTGATCAACACAATTAAGAACATTTTGCTCAAACTTTTAATAGATTTTCTATTATTAGGAAAGATTGAAATTATGACACACCCTCAATAAGTTTAGCTATTTGGAGCCCAATAATTAATATTACCAATATATAACCAATAATTTTTTTTAACAATAATTGATTTTGATTTTGTTTTTCCTTCCAGAACCCCATTTTGAACTTGACCACAAGTGGCTATACTGCATTGTAGCTGTGACTATTATATTGACAGGCTTATGTGCCGCATTTATGTATATACTTAGAAAGAGAAGGTAAGTCCGTAAAGCCTAAATTTTATTGCTGTTAGTTTTTATTCTATTAGTGCAGTCAACTGGGTATTGTATATAAATGGGGCAGTTTTATGAATTCTGTAGATGTCATAAAATTGGGCAGGCTCAGGCTAGATGATGATGCATGGCTAGACACTTTTTTTGGGAACTTTATCCCAACGATCGGTTGGTTTATTTTACAACAAAATTTTATGCCATATTTATGTTCTACAAATTCTACAAATACAAAGTTCACAAAAATTTTTTTGCTAGAAAGGTTAAAAGCAAGTTTGCTAATGCACTGTACAAACACCACACGTGAATAGAAATGTTTTTTCTAAAAAACTTTTTTTTCCTTTTAGACAATGGTCAAAGAAATTACAGAGCAAGGCAAAAGAGCTGGTGTATTAAATCAATACTGGACATAACCCTAAATGCAGATTATAAAAAAACCTGTATTGCTGCTATAGAACATGTATAAAGTACACCTGTTCAAGACCATATTAACGAACCCGGTGACGGCGCTTACAAAGAATGTGAATTTAACCTGATCCGAAAGTTTGTCAACATCTTTTCGTTTCTATGTTCTGAATTTATGATTTCATTCTGTGTAGAAGAGGATGGATCTATCTATGTTCTAGATATTACTACTGAATTGTTTAGTATTAGACCAGGTCCGCCAACGGGCCTCTGTGATCTGGTTCATAAAAGGGTGTCCTGAGAGGAGGAACACCTTGTGATCACCCTGTGATTTAACAGGAAGTTTTCATGAAAATCAATTCTAATTAGACAATCTAAAAAGAGACGATTATATATGGAGGACTGGAGCATATAATACTGCTCAGGCTTAACAGTTGGTTCACAACGTCAAATTTAATATATGCAATTTATACAATGTGAGCTTTCCCTTTTTTTGAAATACTTTGTTGTCTATATTTTTAAATATAAAATGTTCTAACTCAACCCTTTTACAGTACAGTAATTACAGTGTTTGGTGGGATACAGTAGTACTCACATAATACAGTGTATGTCATATGTCTCTAGGACAGAGATCTGCAACCCCCAGCAAGTGTGCCATAGATACAGTATAGCACAGGCCATATATCACTGGCACACAACCACTAGGCGTTGCATTGAGCAGTGCTGAACCTTTAATAAAAAAACAACTATTTGGATACATCAATCATGGTGTGCTTGCTAGGCCTGCCCCACTTGCTTCCCGCTGTGCCAACCAGCTATCAGATTCCACTACCTCATGGGCTGGATTGCTACATACCGCAGGGGTTCCTCTGCTGATCTTCCGCTGCTGGCACAGGTGACAGCACAGAGATGGGACTAATAGTGGCACAGTTGACAGTGACGAGATGGGAGTAGTAGTGACACAAGTGAAAGTGATGGGATGAAAGTAGTAGTGGCACAGGTGACAGCAGAGGGATGGGAGTAGTAGTGTCATAGCTGACAGTAGGGTGGTGTGCTGGGAATGTTGAAGAATGATGGTGAACTTGGGGAATGGAGGAAGCATTGTGACCAATTTGGGGATGGATGTAGGATGGTGAGTCTGCATGTGGTTTCTGGGGGATAGAGGGAAAATGTGGAGCAAGCTTCTGCCAACTTTAAGGAGTAGTAGGATGGCGAGCCTGCCAGGGAATGCTGACGATGATGGTGAGCAAGCGTTTGACAACTTTGGGTGGTGGTGGAAGATAGCGAGTCTTCGTGTGATTACTGGGGGGATGGGGAGCAAGCTTCAGACGACTTTGAGGGGGGGGTGATGGAAGATTGCAAACCTGCATGTGATTGCTGAGAGGGGATGAGGGGACAACGAGAAGCAAGCGTCTGACTACCTTGGGGGTGTTGGATGATAGGTAGCGTGCATGTGACTGCTGGAGAGACCTGAAAGTCTCCTAGTATGAACCACACTGGATCCTCTTTGCAAAAAAAAAAGTGGTGGATGTCACATACAGTTTGTCTTTATGACTTTCCGGTATATTTTATTTTAAAATTTGCACACCGCATGAAAAAGTTTGCCGGCTCCTGCTCTAGGATGAAGCTAGGCTCTGCTTCACTCTTCCTTTGTGACTTCAGGTACTGTCAGAATAAATAAAAGTGGTAGTCTGCACAAAAGGCCGTTTGTTACTTGCGCTGCAGGTTCAAAATGTGATGTGGGTCCAATCACGAAAACTTAATGGATAGGATAGAACCGCGCTGCTCCTTATTCACATGGTAGTTTTCACACAATCCGCCACATACGCCGGCACTGGATATCAACAGGCTCCACAGGTGTTTGGTCTCCACAAACATTCCTGCGTATTTCTGTTGAAAATGCGCACAAATAGTGAGGTACCTTCGGGATATTTTTCTTTAAAAGGCTTTAGTGTACTCACAAAAGTTTCTTTGAAACACAGCATGTAAAACCATCCGCTCAACCTGGGTTTCGCTTGCTTGCTTTCTCAAGGGCGATCCAAATCACAATCCAGACCCTCAGGTTTAAATCACACCTCTCATCCCTCCCCCGTCATTACCTCATTTCCTTCAATGGAATGACTTCAAATATAAAACTATTTTCTTCCATATATAATTATAGGTAATTGCAAAAAAAAATGTCTCTAGTATTCCAACAACCATTCTTGTCATTATTAGAGTAGATTATACGTCTTACATCTTTAACATAGTTTTTCCACAAAGAAAATCACATGTTCATCCTGACCAATCATAGATAAATAGTAGCTCCATTCATAAAACTTCCCGCGACTGCCGTATTTCCTCCACTAATAGATCCCGATTGAACACAGCTCTTCCATCGGATTAAACCAGGCACGGCTTTAGGTCAAAATCTATGTTCAGACCTGACGGCTGTAAGGTCTGTAGCTGATAGATCCATTCTATTTCTCTACTATTTATGTGTGCCACTGGATCTCCCCCTCTCCATTTCTTTGGCACTAACTCAATGCCCATAAATTTAAGTCCTTTCGGGTCTTTCCCATGGACCTGTTTGAAGTGAAGGGAAACACTATGGGTGGTGAGGCCTTTCCTTATATTTCCAATCTGTTTTTGTATTCTCACCTTCAGTTTTCTGAGGGTCCTGCCCACATATTGGAGCCCATACGGGCACTCCAACATGTATACCACCCCTTCATTTTCACAAGATATACTTCCCCTCACTTTAAACTAATTTCCAGTGATTTTACACTTTATTTGTTCCACATGGTGTTGTCTCTCCGTGCTTACTCTGTTTTTGCATCCACAGCAGAAACCGCACCATGTGAACTTGTTCCCATTCACTTTTTTATGTTTTGTGGGTATTGCACTATGGACCAGTCGCGTCTTTAAATTTGGAGCTTTTTTAAAAACTATTCCTGGGTTTCAGGGGATTTCTTTGCCCCTTCAATATTCCCCAATTCCTTTTCAGAATATTCTTGATGACACCCGCATCACTATTAAATTCAGTTAAAAAGGTATAGCGAAAATCCTTCTCAGTCCTCCCTTTACATACATTTTTCTTCCCTCTCTCCTCTTCCACTTCTTTCTGTACCTTCATTAGTTCTATTTGGTTATACCCCTTCTCCCTAAAGCGGGCTTCTATAATTTTACTCTGCTCTCTATAGTACTGTACTTGCTGCAATTTAACATTTGTTTACCCTTAATGGTCGGATTATAAATGTAATATTCTAAAGGTTAATTTAATCTTAGTACAAAAAAAATAAAAAATACCTACACCAAACACATTTAAAAACTTCATAAAAAAAAACTACATTCTTCTCATGTGTTTGAAAAGCCCCTCAAAAACTAAAGTGTATAAAGGAAGCCTAAGTCACATGAACTACACCAAAAGATTAGAAAATTGGACATCTGTAACATGGTATACAAATACCTCATTTTCTGGTGGGGGCTGTAATGATTGAATGGTTGGAAATCCTAATATCTTAAAGCCCTTTTACACAGACAAATAAACTGGACAATTATTGGGGAGAAATATTTGTAGAAATACTGGCTTGTTTAATGGCAAATGCATGTTTGTAGGGTTTTTGTAGGGTGATTGTGTCCTTTGCCTAGCACCAAAAATCATTATCCTGTCCAGCACTTCTCCCTGTACAAATGATTCTCCATGAGGGCCTGAAGCCTAGCGAACCCCATAAATCATTGCAGTGATGGGCAACAGGTGAGCAGACCTTATAAAGCATTGGAGGTGAGGGCCTGAAGCCTAGCGAACCCCATAAATCATTGCAGTGATGGGCAACAGGTGAGCAGACCTTATAAAGCAATACATTTAAATTGCATTTTTGTTCATCATTAGCTCAGCTTTCCTCTGGTGGAGTGGAGAAGTCAGGGGCAAGTCCAGGCCTTATTCATTTTTATCTGAGTCAACCTGTAAGCATTGTCAGTGGACAAGCGGATACGCTTATCGGTTATAATGCCACCAGCAGCATTAAATACACGCTCAGACAATACGCTGGCGGCTGGGCAGGCCAGCACCTCCAAGGTGCAATGTATTCCTTCACCATCTTCCAAAACGTTTCCCTCCTTGTAGCACTAGGCCGCGATTCAGGGTGAGGTTGCTGGCGAGTGTCATGAAAGTGTCCCATGCCTTGGAAAGTGTTGCACTGCCTCTGTTGGAACTACTGTGTGTTCCCCTTGTCTCTCTTCCTCGGTTGCCTAAGGAAGTACGCACTCTGGTGGCCGCATTGTCAGATGAAAAATTTTGGAGCAATCTGTCAACATGTACCTTCTGGTATTGCACGGTTTTACTTGTCTTCTCCACCACAGGAGTCAGAGATGAGAAGTTCTCTTTGTATTGGGGGTCGAGAAGGGTGAACTCCCAGTAATCTGTGTTACCTAAAATGCATACAACATAAGGATCGCGGGAAAGGCAGCCTAACATGAAGTCAGCCATTTGTGCCAGAGTACCAACGGGCAAGACGTCAATGTCAACTTCAGGAGGACTCTCCATACCCTCCTCCTCTTCTGCCCATCCACGCTGAACAGGTGGAATTAAAATTCCATGGGTACTAGCTTCTGTAGCAGAGGCAAGTGTCTGCAGCCTCCTCCTCCTCTTCATGGCCTAATTCACGCTGAGAAGACGAAATGGGGGAGATCTGGCTATCACCCTGTGTCATCTCCTCCTCCATTACCTCGTCTGCCACATTCAAAGCATCCTCCTTAATTGGGATGGTTATGCTGATAATAGCGTTTATCGCCACTAACCATCTGTGTGGATTCATCAAAGTCTTTTAAAACCTCACATAGGTTTGACATCAATGCCTACTCCTCGTTTGTGAATAGTGGCAGTTGACTTGAAAGGCGATGACCATATTGCAGCTGGTATTCCACAACTGCCCTCTGCTGCTCACAAAGCCTGGCCAACATGTAGAACGTAGAGTTCCATCGCGTGCTCACGTCGCACAACAGTCGGTGAGCTGGACTTGAGGCTACCTTCACTTGCAGCTTCTGCAAATTCAGGTAGGTTTTGATAAACCGCTGAACCACTAAGTTTAAGACGTGGTCTAGGCATGGAATGTGTGTCAGGTTGCCGAGCTCCAAAGCCGCCACCAAGCTACAGCCATTGTCGGACACAACCATGCCTGTTTCTAGGTAGAGTGGCGAGAGCCACAGCTCGGTCTGGTCACTTATACCCTGCCACAGCTCTGCGGCGGTGTGCTGTTTGTCCCCTAAACGGATCAGCTTCAGCATGGCCTGTTGATGCTTACCCAAAGCCATCAGCATCACGCCCAGGGCCACGGCCTCTACTTGCACCATCAGCATCATGCCAAGGGCCACGGCCTCTGCTTGCACCATCAGCATCACGCCTAGGGCCCCTGCCTCTGCTTGCACCATGAGCATCACGCCCAGGGCCAGGGCCTCTGCATGCACCATCAGCATCACGCCCAGGGCCACGGCCTCTGCTTGCACCATCAGCATCACGCCCAGGGCCACGGCCTCTGCTTGCACCATCAGCATCACGCCCAGGGCCACGGCCTCTGCTTCCACCATCAGCATCACGCCCACTTCCCTCTACCTTTGTAGTCGCCTTCTTCATATTAATGGTTTTGTCTGTAGATGTGGCGCAGATTGTTTTACTGTCTGCTAAAGACACAGTTTTCTGATGCAGGACAGTACTAGACACAGAAAAATATAAATTTTCGGCACTAGACTAGCCCAGAGATAATGACATTTTTACAGTTCACACAGTATAGGCTTGCTGTAATGTACTGTAGACAGAGAAATACAATTTTTCATCAACTACAGTAGCCCAGAGATAATGTAATTGTTACAGTACACACTGTATTGGCTTTCTGTAATGTACAGGAGACAGAAAAATAAGATTTTCAGGAGTACACTAGGCCACAGATAATTAAATTTTTACAGTACACTGTATTGGCTTGCTGTAACGAACAGGAGACAGAGAAATACAAATTTTAGGCACTACAGTAGGCCTCAGATAATGAAATGTTTACAGTACACACTGTATAGGACTTGCTGTAATGTACTGTAGACAGAGAAATACAAATTTTCGGCACTACACTAGCCCAGAGATAATGTAATTTTTACATTACACACTGTATTGGCTTTCTGTAATGTACAGGAGACAGAGAAATACAATTTTTGGCACTACAATAGCCCAGAGATAATGTAAATTTTACAGTACACACTGTATTGGCTTTCTGTAATATACAGGAGACAGAGAAATACAATTTTTCAGCAATACACTAGGCCACAGATAATGAAATTTTTACAGTACACACTGTAAAGGATTGCTATAATGTACTGAATACAGAAAATAAAGATTTTCAGGAGTACACTAGGCCGCAGATAATGAAATTTTTACAGTACACACTGTATTGGCTTGCTGTAATTAACAGGAGACAGAGAAGTATAATTTTTGGGAACTACAATAGCCCAGAGATAATGTAAATTTTACAGTACACACTGTATTGGCTTGCTGTATTGTACTGGATACAGAGAAATACACATTTTTGGCACTACACTAGCCCAAAGATTTTGACAATACACACTATTCGGATGTAGTTCTATATTGGATACAAATTTGTCCCAAATAAAATGCATTTTCTGCTGCAAATACTGTATATACGGTTGCGGCCTAAACGCACACACAGATGTGCCCAAAACAAGTTAACTATGGAGTAATTAATATAACGGTTGCGGATTGAACGCACACATAGATGTGGCACAAGTTAGGTTAATTTCCCCAGAACAAATCATTTCTCTGATGGTACAGTGTATATCTCGGTAGCAGGAACACTGTAGTTAATAAGCCCTTTTTAATGTCTGCCCAACACACTGCTTTATGATGGTGCAGTGTATAGCTCAATACCAAGGAACACTGTAGTGAATAAGCCCCTTTTAATAGAACTTTTAGAACTTATCACAGCGATTTTAAAGCCCTGCACTTGTCTGTCCCTTCCTGGTGACACCTGTCCCTGAAAGTGCTGAATTAACCCCTTCTTAAAAAAAAAAAAAAAAAAAAGTGCTGCACTGCTGTCAAACACACACTCTAGTCCTTAAAAAGGACTGCTAGGTCTTTCAATAAGGTTTTTGGAGTGAAATCAGTAAGTTTAGAGCAAAACGCTATCTGTCCCTGCCTACTGTCTGCTCTCCCTGACGCTGAATGAGCCGAGCGCTGGACCTCAGCTCCTATATGAAATGGTATCATGTGTTCCGGCCAGCTAATCAGTGTAAGGCTAACAATGCTATAGCCTTACACTGAGGGGAATTACTTACCTGGACCTTGATTGGCTGCTTAGAAGGAGCCAAACGTGCAAGGAGAAGACTCGAGCAATGCGACAAATACATGTGGTGCTCGGCCGAGTAAAGCCGAGCATAGTGATGCTCGAGCCGAACCAATGCTCTGCCTAGCATGCTCGCTCATCACTAGTATGTGCTTTTTACTTTTCAAATATCAAATTCTGGAGTTACCTCAAGTTGTATGTGGAATTGAATTTGTGAGGCCTGTAAGACATCAGATGAAAAGGAATGCAACCTATTGTTTATATCCCATTTTTATGCTTTTTTGTGGATATTTGGTGATTTTTTTAGTTTTAATTTCCATGTCACTATCTGTATTTAAAAATACTAAGTTTTTACAGTGGCCACTAGGCCCAATAATATGTTGAGACTTCCTGTTTTGTCCAGGTAACTGTTCGACAGTCATCACATTATCATCACAGGCAGATTGAAAGATATCACCTTTATTTAGATAACACAGGATCTACCATTCCCAGTAGGTGAGATCACAGCTAAGGGTACTTTCACACTAGCGTTTTGGATTCCGTTTGTGAGATCCGTTTCAGGGCTCTCACAAACGGTCCAAAACGGATCAGTTAAGCCCCAATGCATTCTGAATGGATAAGGATCCGTTCAGAATGCATCAGTTAGGCTCCGTTCCGCCTCTATTCCGTTTTGGAGGCGGACACCAAAACGCAGCATGCAGCATTTTGGTGTCCGTCTGAAGAAGCGGAGCCTAACGGATCCGTTTTTTTTACAATGTAAGTCAATGGGGACGGATCCGTTGTCAGTGACACAATATGGTGCATTTGAAAATGGATCCGTTCCCCATTGACTTCCAATGTAAGTCAAAACGGATCCGTTTTGGACTTTGTTATTTTTCTTTAAAGCTAATGCAAACGGATCCGTTCTGAACGGATACAAACGTTTGCATTAGAGATGCGGATCCGTCTGTACAAATAAACAGACGGATCCGCACCAACACTAGTGTGAAAGTACCCTAATCTATTCCCTCCTGACCAACTGCAGTTTGAAAAAGGCTCAAGCTTGAGCCGAAACTAGTCACTGATGATGCTATTATGCCTTGAATTGAACGTCTCTTCATATCATCAAGAAAGTGAGTGCCGATCCTTCTTCGCTGTATACTAATGGGACGCTGTCCCTAGACGTGTGCACCACGTGCAAACCGCAGTGCCGACCCATCTTCTACAAATGACCTCTGCATAGGTCACAAAGCATGCCTAGAAAACTCACCCATAGATGTTAATGAGGTCTCATCCTGTCCATTGTGTCTATGGCTCATGTGGCTGCTCTCAAAGAAGAGGAAATCTTGACATACCTTAGGCCTATTGGCTAGGGCAAAAACTGCATGATTTTAGAGGTAGATTTTGAATATAAATATGGTCAAGAAAAATCAAAAATCAAAACAATCCCCCCCCAAAAAAAGTTTTATATAAAAGCTTAAACAATTGGTTATTTTTTGATGACACATCATGCCCATTAAGGTAGTATTTGTTATTGCTACAAGCATAGCAAAAAGGGACATAGTGCTAAAAAATGTTGTGCACCCAGATCAACAGAGTTAAATGATTGCTTTGATGGCCAACCAATAACCTACGACAAGCCCCAGTACCAACCACAGCAAGTTTCGTCTTCAGAAATAGAAACCATGGATCTATTAGACACTGATTTCCAGAATTTATGTGGTTACATTCAACAGCTCCAAAAAACAAAACACATAGCAAAAATAGAAAGTGCACAGCAAGCAACCTGCAGATACTGAATAAAAACTTGTATCAAGAGGCCAAAGAAAATTCTTTAGTTTAACAGGAAAAATGTGTTTTATCAGATGTAAACTGAATAACATTCCTTCAAGGACAGCTGGAGACAGTATGGCCTTCTTTAAACAAGTCAGGTCAGTTGAGGAACACGTTGGCTCTGAAATTTTATAGGGAACATGTTAGCATAAAATACAATGCAATTTGTAGGGCGTATCTTATAGAGTAGAGACAGCTGAGCAGATAGATAATATATAGTTGAGAATGTGAATTAAGATATAGTAAAACTTGGATACTAAAGAATAGTGAATTCTCAAAAAATAATTTTTTTTTCCAATTAGTCTGAATAGGGCAAGAAATTTGATTTGGATAAAAATTTATTCTATCGGAATTGAAAGTGCTTTAAGTACCTAGAAAAAATCCCTCTGGAAAATTCTACCGAAAGGAAATTATGATTCTACTGAATTAAATCTGATTTTTTTTAAATGTGGGTTGTATTGCAAACAATGAATTAATTCACTTATTTCTTATTTATACATTTAAATCTTTACATTTTCTGAGCTCACTTGCACAAGTGGGTGTTCTTTTCAGTGACTGATAACGTTCTCTTTATTAGTGATGATTAGTGATCACGATATAGTAATGCGTGTTAAAGAAATGAGTAAAATGCCATTCACATTTTAACCTGATCCTACCGTGATCTGCCTTATAGCATTTATTAAGACCTGAGTTTTAGACGCTGGTCTTAATAAGGTCCTATGATGGCGGTGGATCCGCCAGAGTTATGTAGAGGTGACAGTGCTGGTCTAAATTCCTTGCTGGCATAGATTTAGAACCTGACGTGATCTAGACCTGGCGTGAGAGGGGAAAAGTTGCAGATTGCGGCGCAAATAACCTTTACACCGCAATCTGTGACAGATTTACGCCAGAAAACTGGTGTATAACAGTTAGTAAATGACCCCCATTATTTTATTACTCCTAATATCTCCATAGGACCCCCCTGCATTGGTATAAATAGATAGTTGTTGGTCACTGAGAAGACTTGGGAAGCTGAGCTCAGAAAGAGCAGAGAGTTAAATGTATGAATTACAAGATTTGCGGAATCTTTTCCCATAAAACTATATATGGTGGCGGGTTCTTTGAAGTGAATCAGTAAATAAGACTCTGTGTAGTGGCCATGCTGGGGTACTGTAGCTTAACTCCCTTTCCAGGGAATGGGATCTGAGTTTCATTACATTGGCAGTGTGTGAAGACTTCTGTGTCTGCTCAGTACTCGGTTAGCTTGGAAGCCCCCAAAAAGCTGATCAGCAGGGGTGGCGGGTCTCAGACCTCCAATGATCTGATATATCACCTCTCTTGAGGATAGATCACTAATATTTGTAGCCCAGAGAACCCCAAGGCGCCCTTGTGAATGTGACCTTATATTTACCTCTAGTGGTATGGTCTACTGGGTGCCCATGTAGCTTGATGCTGGTAATCATATAATTTTTAAACGTCACTTTTTCTGGTAACAAGATTTCTTAAATTGGAAGTCCTTTTCACATTGTAGAAATTAAGGGATGAGTGATAGAATTGACGTTTGTGTGTCGCAAGGCTTGATCTTTTCAATTCTCTCTTTCCTACTAGGAAACCTACATGTGTTTCCTTGAAGATGCCTCCCACATCCATTATCCTGACTTATCTGCAGGTGACAATGGAAGACCTGACAACATGACAGCATAGGTTGTACAATATTGCGGTGTTTGAGAACAATGTGTGACATTATCAGTCCCCGGGCATACATTGACTGATATTTTCTATTCTTTACCTTCCTGAAACCTTGGAAATTACATGGAACAAAAGGCTGAGATCAACATCTGGCCAATGTATTAGTGGGATAAATAATGGGGATACCTTTTTCATTACTGAAATATCCAAAAATGTCTGTGATTACCAATGTCCATCTTAAATAGTAGTAACATGTTGTTAGTTGTGATGTTATGCTCTATATCTTTAATACCCAGTGTAAATATAACCATTATCCCTGAACCTATTTATCCACTGCCGTCCTGCCATCACTCACCTAGCCTTTGCACTGCAGCCAGTCCTCGCTCGGAGATTCACTGGAGACAGCCACCGAAGTCCTACCTGTCTCGCAGGAGGCGGCAGCTTACATCAGGGTAGAAGGCCTCTTCTTGTCTCCTGTAAGGCATACACGCGTGCTTTTTGGCTCTCATGGGGCTAGTACACAGTTATTCCAATCTCTGTCAGAACTCGCACGAGACAGGATAGAATGCAGCAAGAGAAAAACTGAACCACTACCTTAAGGATTAGCTAATATTGTTGACAGCTGACTCACTGAGTCTGACAACTGGTAATGCTCCAATAGCTCAAGTTGCGGTTTTACACAGTAAGGCCTCATGCACACAACTGTTGTAGTTTAGCGGTCTGCAAACCGCAGATCCGCAAAACACGGAAGCTGCTCCACATTCCGCAATTTGAGGAACGGAACGTGGCCCATTGTAGAAATGCCTACTCTTGTCCGAAAAACGGACAAGAATAGGACATGCTCTATTTTTTTTGCACGGAACGGAGCAACGGATGCGGACAGCACATGGAGTGCTGTCCGCATCTTTTGCGGCCCCATTGAAGTAAATGGGTCCACGCCCGAGCCGCAAAATGTGCGGCTCGGACGTGGACCCAAAATACGTTCGTGTGCATGAGGCCTAAGTGTGAACTAAGTCCAATAGCAGACACAGTGGTGAGAAGTGGTATTGCAGAGAAGACTGGAGTAAAGGCAGCAGCTGAGATGGTAAGAGACAGAAGCTGAAGCATGGTCAGAGACATACCAGAGTTCAGAAGCAAGTATCAGATAGTAGCGTGATACAGAGGATT
>JAKVIS010002109.1:0-25701 GCA_033119425.1 Bufotes viridis
GTTAGGTTAGTGGCTTAGGTTAAGGTTGGGTTAGAGTTAGGTTAACCCTAACCATATCCAAGTTGGTAGGTTGTGAGGTAAGTCAATAGGGAGGGTTAGGGTTAGTGGGTTAGGGTTAGTGTGTTATGGTTAGGGTTAGTGGGTTAGCTTCAGAGTTATGGTTAGGGTTAGGGTTAGAGTTAACCCTACCCAAGTGGGTAAGTCATGACTTAAGGGTTAGGTTTAGGGATAGGTTTAGGGTTAACCCTAACCCTACCCAAGTGGGTTTAGCATAAGGTATATCAATAGATGAGCTTAGGTTTAGGAATATGGATAGGGTTAGGGATAACCCTTACCCTACCCAAGTGGGTTTGATATAAGGTATATTAATAGAGGAGGTTAGGGTTAGGGTTAGAGATAACCCTAACACTACCCAAGTGGGTAGGACATGAGATATGTCAATAGAGGAAGTAAGGGTTAGGGATAGGGTTAGGGTTAGGCTTAACCCTAACCCGACTCAAGTGGGTAAGTCATGAGGTAAGTCAATAGAGGATCACAAAAATAAACGTGGCCTAAATGGGTGGACTGCTCCATACCCCAAACACTGTGGCGTGTTTCTAACTGGGGGGGCAGTTCCTCCGCATGTGGTTCGCAGCGAACGGCTATCCCCAGCAAAAATTGCATACAATGGAGGATGCCGGCGCGAACCACAAGCACCACACAGACATCCTACACAAAATAAAACATGTGCGGATGAAAATATATAAACACATAACTCACAGAAAAAAGATGCACCACATGGATAAGCAACTGACAACACTGGCTAATCCTCACTCTGGTGTTAAAAGCTGAGAGATTCGCCAATATTTCCAATCAGGAACATATCGGAGCCCCTTTAGGCACCACTACACGGTATCTCAGCATGACATGGGGTCCTACCACTAGACTACCTATGGTGTGTGAACAAGGTCTGAACAGGTATTAAGCAGCCTACAGCCCCATCCCACTCACCTGCACTGCAGGACCAACAATGCAATGGGGAACACATGAGGCCGCAAGCTACACCTCTACAACAGACCATGTGACACCGGCTTCCAGGTGCAACAAAATGTTTACAAGCCATATGCAATGGCACATTCAATACATATAAAACAAGAATCACAAAAATAAACGTGGCCTAAATGGGTGGGACTGCTCCAGACCCCAAACACTGTGGCGTGTTTCTAACTGGGGGCAGTTCTCCGCATGTGGTTCGTAGCGAACGGCTATCCCCAGCAAAAATTGCATACAATGGAGGATGCCGGCGCGAACCACAAGCACCACACAAACATCCTACACAAAATAAAACATGTGCGGATGAAAATATATAAACACATAACTCACAGAAAAAGATGCACCACATGGATAAGCAACTGACAACACTGGCTAATCCCTCACTCTGGTGTTAAAAGCTGAGAGATTCGCCAATATTTCCAATCAGGAACATATCGGAGCCCCTTTAGGCACCACTACACGGTATCTCAGCATGACATGGGGTCCTACCACTAGACTACCTATGGTGTGTGAACAAGGTCTGAACAGGTATTAAGTAGCCTACAGCCCCATCCCACTCACCTGCACTGCAGGACCAACAATGCAATGGGGAACACATGAGGCCGCAAGCTACACCTACAACAGACCATGAGACACCGGCTTCCAGGTGCAACAGAATGTTTACAAGCCACATTCAATACATATAAAACAAGAATCACAAAAATAAACGTGGCCTAAATGGGTGGGACTGCTCCAGACCCCAAACACTGTGGCGTGTTTCTAACTGGGGGGGGCAGTTCCTCCGCAAGTCAATAGAGGAGGGAAAGGGTTAGAGTTAGGGTTAGTGGCTTAGGGTTAGGGTTAGGGTTAGAGTTAACCCTACCCAAGTGGGTAGGTCATGACTTAAGGGTTAGGGTTAGGGATAGGTTTAGGGTTAACTATAACCCTACCCAAGTAGGTTTGACATAAGGTATATCAATAGAGGAGCTTAGGTTTAGGAATAGGGATAGGGTTAGGGTTAGGGTTAACCCTAACCCTAACCAAGTTGGTTTGACATAAGTTATATCAATAGAGGAGGTTAGGATTAGAGCTAAACCTAACACTACCCAAGTGTGGAGGACAAGAGATATGTCAATAGAGGAGGTAAGGGTTAGGGATAGGGTTAGGGTTAGGGTTAACCCTACCCAAGTGGGTAGGTCATGAGGTAAGTCAATAGAGGAGGGTTAGGGTTAGTGGGTTAGGGTTAGTAGGTTATGTTTAGGGTTATTTGGTTGGCTGTAGGGTTATCGTTATGATTAGGGGTAGAGTTAACCATACCCAAGTGTGTAGGTCATGACGTAAGGGTTAGGGTTAGGGATAGGTTTAGGGTTAACCCTAACCCTACCCAAGTAGGTTTGGCATAAGCTATATCAATAGAGGAGCTTAGGTTTAGGAATATGGATAGGGTTTGGGTTAACCCTAACCCTACCCAAGTGGGTTTGACATAAGGTAAATCAATAGAGGAGGTTAGAGTTAGAGTTAACCCTAACCCTACCCAAGTGGGTAGCACAATAGAGGAGGGTTAGGGTTAGAGATAGGGTTAACCCTAACCATATCCAAGTTGGTAGGTTGTGAGGTAAGTCAATAGGGGAGGGTTAGGGTTAGTGGGTTAGGGTTAATGGGTTATGGTTAGGGTTAGTGGGTTAGCTGCAGGGTTATGGTTAGGGTTAGAGTTAACCCTACCCAATTGGGTAAGTCATGACTTAAGGGTTAGGGATAGGTTTAGCGTTAACCCTAACCCTACCCAAGTGGGTTTGGCATAAGGTATATCAATAGAGGAGCTTAGGTTTAGGAATATGGATAGGGTTAGGGATAACCCTTACCCTACCCAAGTGGGTTTGACATAAGGTATATTAATAGGGAGGTTAGGGTTAGGGTTAGAGATAACCCTAACACTACCCAAGTGGGAAGGACATGAGATATGTACATAGAGGAAGTAAGGGTTAGGGATAGGGTTAGGGTTAGGCTTAACCCTAACCGGACTAAAGTGGGTAAGTCATGAGGTAAGTCAACAGAGGAGGGAAAGGGTTAGAGTTAGGGTTAGTGGCTTAGGGTTAGGGTCAGGGTTTGGGTTAGTGTTAGAGTTAACCCTACACAAGTGGGTAGGTCATGACTTAAGGGTTAGGGTTAGGGATAGGTTTAGGGTTAACCATAACCCTTCTCAAGTAGGTTTGACATAAGGTATATCAATAGAGGAGCTTAGGTTTAGGAATAGGGATAGGGTTCGGGATAGGGTTAGGGTTACAGCTAAACCTAACACTACCCAAGTGTGGAGGACATGAGATATGTCAATAGAGGAGGTAAGGGTTTGGGATAGGGTTAGGGTTAGGTTTAACCCTAACCCTACCCAAGTGGGTAGGTCATGAGGTAAGTCAATAGAGGAGGGTTAGGGTTAGTGGGTTAGGGTTAGAAGGTTATGGTTAGGGTTATTTGGTTAGCTATAGGGTTATCATTATGATTAGAGGTAGAGTTAACCATACCCAAGTGTGTAGGTCATGACGTAAGGGTTAGGGTTAGGGATAGGTTTAGGGTTAACCCTAACCCTACCCAAGTGGGTTTGGCATAAGTTTTATCAATTGAGGAGCTTAGGTTTAGGAATATGGATAGGGTTACGGATAACCCTTACCCAACCCAAGTGGGTTTGACATAAGGTATATTAATAGAGGAGGTTAGGGTTAGAGTTAGAGATAACCCTAACACTACCCAAGTGGGTAGTACATGAGATATGTCAATAGAGGAAGTAAGGGTTAGGGATAGGGTTAGGGTTAGGCTTAACCCTAACCCGACTCAAGTGGGTAAGTCATGAGGTAAGTCAATTGAGGAGGGAAAGGGATAGAGTTAGGGTTAGTGGCTTAGGGTTAGGGTTAGGGTTAGAGTTAACCCTACCCAAGTGGGTAGGTCATGACTTAAGGGTTAGGGTTAGGGATAGGTTTAGGGTTAACCATAACCCTACCCAAGTAGGTTTGACATAAGGTATATCAATAGAGGAGGTTAGAGTTAGAGCTAAACCTAACACTACTCAAGTGTGGAGGACAAGAGATATGTCAATAGAAGAGGTAAGGGTTAGGGATAGGGTTAGGGTTAACCCAACCCAAGTGGGTAGCTCATGAGGTAAGTCAATAGAGGAGGGTTAGGGTTAGTGAGTTAGGGTTAGTAGGTTATGGTTAGGGTTATTTGGTTAGCTATAGGGTTATCGTTATGATTAGGGGTAGAGTTAACCATACCCAAGTGTGTAGGTCATGACGTAAGGGTTAGGGTTAGGGATAGGGTTAACCCTACCCAAGTGGGTAGCTCATGACTTAAGGGTTAGGGTTAGGGATATGTTTAGGGTTAACCCTAACCCTACCCAAGTAGGTTTGGCATAAGCTATATCAATAGAGGAGCTTAGGTTTAGGAATATGGATAGGGTTAAGGTTAACCCTAACCCTACCCAAGTGGATTTGACATAAGGTAAATCAATAGAGGAGGTTAGGGTTAGAGTTAACCCTAACCCTACCAAAGTGGGTAGCACATGAGATATGCCAATAGAGGATTGTTAGGGTTAGAGTTAGGGTTAACCCTAACCATATCCAAGTTGGTAGGTTGTGAGGTAAGTCAATAGGGGAGGGTTAGGGTTAGTGGGTTAGGGTTAGTGGGTTGTGGTTAGGGTTAGTGGGTTAGCTTCAGAGTTATGGTTAGGGTTAGGGTTAGAGTTAACCCTACCCAAGTGGGTAAGTCAAGACATAAGGGTTAGGGTTAGGGATAGGTTTAGGGTTAACCCTACCCAAGTGGGTTTGGCATAAGGTATATCAATGGAGGAGCTTAGGTTTAGGAATATGGATAGGGTTAGGGATAACCCTTACCCTACCCAAGTGGGTTTGACATAAGGTATTTTAATAGAGGAGGTTAGGTTAGGGTTAGAGATAACCCTAACACTACCCAAGTGGGTAGGACATGAGATATGTCAATAGAGGAAGTAAGGGTTAGGGATAGGGTTAGTGTTAGGCTTAACCCTAACCGGACTCAAGTGGGTAAGTCATGAGTTAAGTCAATAGAGGAGGGTTAGGGTTAGGGTTAGGGTTAGAGTTAACCCTACACAAGTGGGTAGGTCATGACTTAAGGGTTAGGGTTAGGGATAGGTTTAGGGTTAACCATAACCCTACCCAAGTAGGTTTGACATAAGGTATATCAATAGAGGAGCTTAGGTTTAGGAATAGGGATAGGGATAGGGTTAGGGTTAGGGTTAGGGTTAATCCTATCCCTAACAAAGTTGGTTTGACATAAGTTATATCAATAGAGGAGGTTAGGGCTAGCGTTAGAGCTAACCCTAACCCTACCCAAATGGATAGGTCATGAGGTAAGTCAATAGAGGAGGGTTAGGGTTAGTGGGTTAGGGTTAGTAGGTTATGGTTAGGGTTATTTGGTTAGCTATAGGGTTATCGTTATGATTAGGGGTATAGTTAACCATACCCAAGTGTGTAGGTCATGACGTAAGGGTTAGGGTTAGGTTTGGCATAAGCTATATCAATAGAGGAGCTTAGGTTTAGGAATATGGATAGGGTTAGGGTTAACCCTAACCCTACCCAAGTGGGTTTGACATAAGGTAAATCAATAGAGGAGGTTAGGGTTAGAGTTAACCCTAACCCTACCCAAGTTGGTAGCACATGAGATATGCCAATAGAGGAGGGTTAGGGTTAGGGTTAGAGTTAGGGTTAACCCTAACCATATCCAAGTTGGTAGGTTGTGAGGTAAGTCAATAGGGGAGGGTTAGGGTTAGTGGGTTAGAGTTAGTGGGTTATGGTTAGGGCTAGTGGGTTAGCTTCAGAGTTATGGTTAGGGTTAGAGTTAACCCTACCCAAGTGGGTAAGTCATGACTTAAGGGTTTGGGTTAGAGATAGGTTTAGGGTTAACCCTAACCCTACCCAAGTGGTTTTGGCATAAGGTATATCAATAGAGGAGCCTAGGTTTAGGAATATGGATAGGGATAGGGATAGGGATAACACTTACCCTACCCAAGTGGGTTTGACATAAGGTATATTAATAGAGGAGGTTAGGGTTAGGGTTAGAGATAACCCTAACACTACCCAAGTGGGAAGGACATGAGATATGTCAATAGAGGAAGTAAGGGTTAGGGATAGGGTTAGGGTTAGGCTTAACCCTAACCGGACTCAAGTGGGTAAGTCATGAGGTAAGTCAATAGAGTAGGGTTAGGGTTAGGGTTAGTGGCTTAGGGTTAGGGTTAGAGTTAGAGTTAACCCTACACAAGTGGGTAGGTCATGACTTAAGGGTTAGGGTTAGGGATAGGTTTAGGGTTAACCATAACCCTAACCAAGTAGGTTTGACATAAGGTTTATCAATAGAGGAGCTTAGGTTTATGAATAGGGATAGGGTTAGGGATAACCCTACCCTACCCAAGTGGGTTTGACATAAGGAATATTAATAGAGGAGGTTTGGGTTAGGGTTAGAGATAACCCTAACACTACCCAAGTGGGTAGGACATGAGATATGTCAATAGAGGAATTAAGGGTTAGGGATAGGGTTAGGGTTAGGCTTAACCCTATCCGGACTCAAGTGGGAATAGGGATAGGGTTAGGGTTAGGGTTAACCCTAATCCTAACCAAGTTGGTTTGACATAAGTTATATCAATAGAGGAGTCTTGGGTTAGGGTTAGAGCTAACCCTAACACTACCCAAGTGTGGAGGACATGAGATATGTCAATAGAGGAGGTAAGGGTTAGGGATAGGGTTAGGTTTAGGGTTAACCCTAACCCTACCTAAGTGGGTAGGTCATGAGGTAAGTCAATAGAGGAGGGTTAGGGTTAGTGGGTTAGGGTTAGTAGGTTATGGTTAGGGTTATTTGGTTAGCTATAGGGTTATCGTTATGATTAGGGTTAGAGTTAACCATACCCAAGTGTGTAGGTAATGACGTAAGGGTTAGGGTTAGGGATAGGTTTAGGGTTAACCCTAACCCTACCCAAGTAGGTTTGGCATAAGCTATATTAATAGAGGAGGTTAGGGTTAGGGTTAGAGATAATCCAAACACTACCCAAGTGGGTAGGACATGAAATATGTCAATAGAGGAAGTAAGGGTTAGGGGTAGGGTTAGGGATAGGCTTAACCCTAACCCGACTCAAGTGAGTAAGTCATGAGGTAAGTCAATAGAGGAGGGAAAGGGTTAGAGTTAGGGTTAGTGGCTTAGGGTTAGGGTTAGTGTTAGGGTTAGGGTTAACCATAACCCTACCCAAGTAGGTTTGACATTAGGTATATCAATAGAGGAGCTTAGGTTTAGGAATAGGGATAGGGTTAGGGGTAGGTTTAGGGTTCACCCTACCCCTAACCAAGTTGGTTTGACATAAGTTATATCAATAGAGGAGGTTAGGGCTAGGGTTATAGCTAACCCTAACACTACCCAAGTGTGGAGGACATGAGATATGTCAATAGAGGAGGTAAGGGTTAGGGATAGGGTTAGGGTTAGGGTTAACCCTAACCCTACCCAAGTGGGTAGGTCTTGAGGTAAGTCAAGAGAGGAGGGTTAGGGTTAGTGGGTTAGGATTAGTAGGTTATGGTTAGGGTTATTTGGTTAGCTATAGGGTTATCGTTATGATTAGAGGTAGAATTAACCATACCCAAGTGTGTAGGTCATGACGTAAGGGTTAGGGATAGGGATAGGTTTAGGGTTAACCCTAACCCTACCCAAGTTGGTTTGGCATAAGCTATATCAATAGAGGATCTTAGGTATAGGAATATGGATAGGGTTAGGGTTAACCCTAACCCTTCCCAAGTGGGTTTGACATAAGGTATATTAATAGAGGAGTTTAGGGTTAGGGTTAGAGATAACCCTAACACTACCCAAGTGGGTAGGACATGAGATATGTCAATAGAGGAAGTAAGGGTTAGGGATAGAGTTAGGGTTAGGCTTAACCCTCACCCGACTCAAGTGGGTAAGTCATGAGGTAAGTCAATAGAGGAGGGAAAGGGTTAGAGTTAGGGTTAGTGGCTTAGGGTTAGGGTTAGGGTTAGGGTTAGAGTTAACCATACCCAAGTGGGTAGGTCATGACTTAAGGGTTAGGGTTAGGGATAGGTTTAGGGTTAACCATAACCCTACCCAAGTAGGTTTGACATAAGGTATATCAATAGAGGAGCTTAGGTTTAGGAATAGGGATAGGGTTAGGGTTAGGGTTAACCCTAACCCTAACCAAGTTGGTTTGACATAAGTTATATCAATAGAGGAGGTTAGGGTTAGAGCTAAACCTAACACTACCCACGTGTAGAGGACAAGAGATATGTCAATAGAGGAGGTAAGGGTTAGGGATAGGGTTAGGTTTAGGGTTAACCCTAACCCTACCCAAGTGGGTAGGTCATGAGGTAAGTCAATAGAGGAGGGTTAGGGTTAGTGGGTTAGGGTTAGTAGGTTATGGTTAGGGTTATTTGGTTAGCTATAGGGTTATCGTTATGATTAGGGGAAGAGTTAACCATACCCAAGTGTGTAGGTCATGACGTAAGGGTTAGGGTTAGGGATATGTTTAGGGTTAACCCTAACCCTACCCAAGTAGGTTTGGCATAAGCTATATCAATAGAGGAGCTTAGGTTTAGGAATATGGATAGGGTTAGGGTTAACCCTAACCCTAACCAAGTGGGTTTAACATAAGGTAAATCAATAGAGGAGGTTAGAGTTAGAGTTAACCCTAACCCTACCCAAGTGGGTAGCACATGAGATATGCCAATAGAGGAGGGTTAGGGTTAGAGTTAGGGTTAACCCTAACCATATCCAAGTTGGTAGGTTGTGAGGTAAGTCAATAGGGGAGGGTTAGGGTTAGTGGGTTAGGGTTAGGGTTAGTGGGTTGTGGTTAGGGTTAGTGGGTTAGCTTCAGAGTTATGGTTTGCGTTAGGGTTAGAGTTAACCCTACCCAAGTGGGTAAGTCATGACTTAAGGGTTAGGGTTAGGGATAGGTTTAGGTTTAACCCTACCCAAGTGGGTTTGGCATAAGGTATATCAATGGAGGAGCTTAGGTTTAGGAATATGGATAGGGTTAGTGATAACCCTTACCATACCCAAGTGGGTTTGACATAAGGTATATTAATAGAGGAGGTTAGGTTAGGGTTAGAGATAACCCTAACATTACCCAAGTGGGTAGGACATGAGATATGTCAATAGAGGAAGTAAGGGTTAGGGATAGGGTTAGGGTTAGGCTTAACCCTATCCGGACTCAAGTGGGTAAGTCATGAGTTAAGTCAATAGAGGAGGGTTAGGGTTAGAGTTAACCCTACCCAAGTGGGTAGGTCATGACTTAAGGGTTAGGGTTAGGGATAGGTTTAGGGTTAACCATAACCCTACCCAAGTAGTTTTGACATACGGTATATCAATAGAGGAGCTTAGGTTTAGGAATAAGGATAGGGTTAGGGATAACCCTTTCCCTACCAAAGTTGGTTTGACATAAGGTATATTAATAGAGGAGTTTAGGGTTCGGGTTAGAGATAACCCTAACACTACCCAAGTGGGTAGGACATGAGATATGTCAATAGAGGAATTAAGGGTTAGGGATAGGGTTAGGGTTAGGCTTAACCCTATCCGGACTCAAGTGGGAATAGGGATAGGGTTAGGGTTTGGGTAAACCATCATCCTAACCAAGTTGGTTTGACATAAGTTATATCAATACAGTAGGCTTGGGTTAGGGTTAGAGCTAACCCTAACACTACCCAAGTGTGGAGGACATGAGATATGTCAATAGAGGAGGTAAGGGTTAGGGATAGGGTTAGGTTTAGGGTTAACCCTAACCCTACCCAAGTGGGTAGGTCATGAGGTAAGTCAATAGAGGAGGGTTAGGGTTAGTGGGTTAGGGTTAGTAGGTTATGGTTAGGGTTATTTGGTTAGCTATAGGGTTATCGTTATGATTAGGGTTAGAGTTAACCATACCCAAGTGTGCAGGTCATGACGTAAGGGTTAGGGTTAGGGTTAGGGATAGGCTTAACCCTAACCCGACTCAAGTGAGTAAGTCATGAGGTAAGTCAATAGAGGAGGGAAAGGGTTAGAGTTAGGGTTAGTGGCTTAGGTTAGGGTTAGGGTTAGGGTTAGGGTTAATTATAACCCTACCCAAGTAGGTTTGACATTAGGTATATCAATAGAGGAGCTTAGGTTTAGGAATAGGGATAGGGTTAGGGTTAGGTTTAGGGTTCACCCTAACCCTAACCAAGTTGGTTTGACATAAATTATATCAATAGAGGAGGTTAGGGCTAGGGTTAGAGCTAACCCTGACACTACCCAAGAATGGAGGACATGAGATATGTCAATAGAGGAGGTAAGGGTTAGGGATAGGGTTAGGGTTAGGGTTAACCCTAACCCTACCCAAGTGGGTAGGTCATGAGGTAAGTCTATAGAGGAGGGATAGGGTTAGTGGGTTAGGGATAGTAGGTTATGGTTAGAGTTATTTGGTTAGCTATAGGGTTATCGTTATGATTAGGGGTAGAGTTAACCATACCCAAGTGTGTAGGTCATGACGTAAGGGTTAGGGATAGGTTTAGGGTTAACCCTAACCCTACCCAAGTAGGTTTGGCATAAGCTATATCAATAGAGGAGCTTAGGTTTAGGAATATAGATAGGGTTTGGGTTTACCCTAACCCTACCCAAGTGGGTTTGACATAAGGTAAATCAATAGAGGAGGTTAGGGTTAGAGTTAAACCTAACTCTACCCAAGTGGGTAGCACATGAGAAATGCCAATAGAGGAGGGTTAGGGTTAGAGTTAGAGTTAACCCTAACCATATCCAAGTTGGTAGGTTGTGAGGTAAGTCAATAGTGGAGGGTTAGGGTTAGTGGGTTAGGGTTAGATGGGTTAGCTTTAGAGTTATGGTTCGGGTTAGACTTAACCTTACCCAAGTGGGTAAGTCATGACTTAAGGGTTAGAGTTAGGGATAGGTTTAGGGTTAACCCTACCCAAGTGGGTTTGGCATAAGGTATATCAATGGAGGAGCTTAGGTTTTGGAATATGGATAGGGTTAGGGATAACCCTTACCCTACCCAAGTGGGTTTGACATAAGGTATATTAATAGAGGAGGTTAGGGTTAGGGTTAGAGATAACACTAACACTACCCAAGTGGGTAGGACATGAGATATGACAATAGAGGAAGTAAGGGTTAGGGATAGGGTTAGGGTTAGGCTTAACCCTATCCGGACTCAAGTGGGAATAGGGATAGGGTTAGGGTTAGGGTTAACCCTAACCCTAACCAAGTTGGTTTGACATAAGTTATATCAATAGAGGAGGATAGGGTTAGGGTTAGAGCAAACCCTAACACTACCCAAGTGTGGAGGATATGAGATATGTCAATAGAGGAGGTAAGGGTTAGGGATAGGGTTAGGGTTAGGGTTAACCCTACCCAAGTGGGTAGGTCATGAGGAAAGTCAATAGAGGAGGGTTAGGGTTAGTGGGTTAGGGTTAGTAGGTTATGGATAGGGTTATTTGGTTAGCTATCGGGTTATCGTTATGATTAGGGGTAGAGTTAACCATACCCAAGTGTGTAGGTCATGACGTAACGGTTAGGGTTAGGGATAGGTTTAGGGTTAACCCTAACCCTACCCAAGTAGGTTTGGCATAAGCTATATAAATAGAGGAGCTTAGGTTTAGGAATATGGATAGGGTTTGGGTTAACCCTAACCCTACCCAAGTGGGTTTGACATAAGGTAAATCAATAGAGGAGGTTAGGGTTACAGTTAACCCTTACCCTACTCAAGTTGGTAGCACATGAGATATGCCAATAGAGGAGGGTTAGGGTTAGGGTTAGAGTTAGGGTTAACCCTAACCATATCCAAGTTGGTAGGTTGTGCGGTAAGTCAATAGGGGAGGGTTAGGGTTAGTGGGTTATGGTTAGGGTTAGTGGGTTATGGTTAGGGTTAGTGGGTTAGCTTCAGAGTTATGGTTAGGGTTAGAGATAACCCTACCCAAGTGGGTAAGTCATGACTTAAGGGTTAGGGTTAGGGATAGGTTTAGGGTTAACCCTAACCCTACCCAAGTGGGTTTGGCATAAGGTATATCAATAGAGGAGCTTAGGTTTAGGAATATGGATATGGTTAGGGATAACCCTTACCCTGCCAAGTTTATTTGAAATAAGGTATATTAATAGAGGAGGTTAGGGTTAGGGTTAGAGATAACCCTAACACTACCCAAGTGGGTAGGACATGATATATGTCAATAGAGGAAGTATGGGTTAGGGATAGGGTTAGGGTTAGGGTTAACCCTAACCCTACCCAAGTGGGTAGGTCATGAGGTAAGTCAATAGAGGAGGGTTAGGGTTAGTGGGTTAAGTTAGTAGGTTATGGTTAGGGTTATTTGGTTAGCTATAGGGTTATCGTTATGATTAGGGGTAGAGTTAACCATACCCAAGTGTGTAGGTCATGACGTAAGGGTTAGTGTTAGGGATAGGTTTAGGGTTAACCCTAACCCTACCCATGTGGGTTTGGCATAAGGTATATCAATAGTGGAGCTTAGGTTTAGGAATATGGATAGGGTTAGGGATAACCCTTACCCTACCCAAGTGGGTTTGACATAAGGTATATTAATAGAGGAGGTTAGGGTTAGGGTTAGAGATAACCCTAACACTACCCAAGTGGGTAGGACATGAGATATGTCAATAGAGGAAGTAAGGGTTAGGGATAGGGTTAGGGTTAGGCTTAACCCTAACCGGACTCAAGTGGTTAAGTCATGAGGTAAGTCAATAGAGGAGGGAAAGGGTTAGAGTTAGGGTTAGTGGCTTAGGGTTAGGGTTAGGTTAGGGTTAGGGTTAGAGTTAAACCTACCCAAGTGGGTAGGTCATGACTTAAGGGTTAGGGTTAGGGATAGGTTTAGGGTTAACCATAAACCTACCCAAGTAGGTTTGACATAAGGTATATCAATAGAGGAGCTTAGGTTTAGGAATAGGGATAGGTTTAGGGTTAGGGTTAGGGTTAACCCTAACCCTAACCAAATTGGTTTGACATAAGTTATATCAATAGAGGAGGTTAGGGCTAGGGTTAGAGCTAACCCTAACACTATCCAAGTGTGGAGGACATGAGATATGTCATTAGAGGACGTAAGGGTTAGGGATAGGGTTAGGGTTAGGTTTAACCCTAACCGGACTCAAGTGGGTAAGTCATGAGGTAAGTCAATAGAGGGGGGAAAGGGTTAGAGTTAGGGTTAGTGGCTTAGGGTTAGGGTAAGGGTTAGAGTTAACCCTACAGAAGTGGGTAAGTCATGACTTAAGGGTTAGGGTTAGGGATAGGTTTACGGTTAACCATAACCCTACCCAAGTAGGTTTGACATAAGGTATATCAATAGAGGAGCTTAGGTTTAGGAATAGGGATAGGTTTAGGGTTAGGGTTAACCCTAACCCTAACCAAGTTGGTTTGACATAAGTTATATCAATAGAGGAGGTTAGGGCTAGGGTTAGAGCTAACCCTAACACTACCCAAGTGTGGAGGACATGAGATGTCAATAGAGGAGGTAAGGGTTAGGGTTAGGGTTAGGGTTAGGTTAGGGTTAACCCTAACCCTAACCAAGTTGGTTTGACATAAGTTATATCAATAGAGGAGGTTAGGGTTAGAGCTAAACCTAACACTACCCAAGTGTGGAGGACAAGAGATATGTCAATAGAGGAGGTAAGGGTTAGGGATAGGGTTAAGGTTAGGGTTAACCCTACCCAAGTGGGTAGGTCATGAGGTAAGTCAATAGAGGAGGGTTAGGGTTAGTGGGTTAGGGTTAGTAGGTTATGGCTAGGGTTATTTGGTTAGCTATAGGGTTATCGTTATGATTTGGGGTAGAGTTAACCATACCCAAGTGTGTAGGTCATGACGTAAGGGTTAGGGTTAGGGATAGGTTTAGGGTTAACCCTAACCCTACCCAAGTAGGTTTGGCATAAGCTATATCAATAGACTAGCTTAGGTTTAGGAATATGGATAGTGTTAGGGTTAACCCTAACCCTACCCAAGTGGGTAGCACATGAGATATGCCAATAGAGGAGGGTTAGTGTTAGAGTTAGGGTTAACCCTAACCATATCCAAGTTGGTAGGTTGTGAGGTAAGTCAATAGGGGAGGGTTAGGGTTAGTGGGTTAGGGTTAGGGTTAGTGGGTTGTGATTATTGTAAGTGGGTTAACTTCAGAGTTATGGTTAGGGTTAGGGTTAGAGTTAACCCTACCCAAGTGGGTAAGTCATGACTTAAGGGTTAGGGTTAGGGATAGGTTTAGGGTTAACCCTACCCAAGTGGGTTTGGCATAAGGTATATCAATGGAGGAGCTTAGGTTTAGGAATGTGGATAGGGTTAGGGATAACCCTTACCCTACCCAAGTGGGTAGGTCATGAGGTAAGTCAATAAAGGAGGGTTAGGTTTAGTGGGTTAGGGTTAGTAGGTTATGGTTAGGGTTATTTGGTTAGCTATAGGGTTATCGTTATGATTAGGGGTAGAGTTAACAATACCCAAGTGTGTAGTTCATGACGTAAGGGTTAGGGATAGGGTTAGGGTTAACCCTAACCGGACTCAATTGGGTAAGTCATGAGGTAAATCAATAGAAGAGGGAAAGGGTTAGAGTTAGGGTTAGTGGCTTAGGGTTAGGGTTAGGGTTAGGGTTAGAGTGAACCCTACCCAAGTGGTTAGGTCATGACTTAAGGGTTAGGGTTAGGGATAGGTTTAGGGTTAACCATAACCCTTCCCAAGTAGGTTTGACATAAGGTATATCAATAGAGGAGCTTAGGTTTAGGAATAGGGAAAGTGTTAGGGTTAGGGTTAACCTTAACCAAGTTGGTTTGACATAAGTTATATCAATAGAGGAGGTTAGGGTTATGTTTAGAGCTAACCCTAACACTACCCAAGTGTGGAGGACATGAGATATGTCAATAGAGGAGGTAAGGGTTTGGGATAGGGTTAGGGTTAGGGTTAATCCTACCCAAGTGGGTAGGTCATGAGTAAAGTCAATAGAGGAGGGTTAGGGTTAGGGTTAGTAGGTTATGGTTAGGGTTATTTGGTTAGCTATCGGGTTATCGTTATGATTAGGGGTAGAGTTAACCATACCCAAGTGTGTAGGTCATGACGTAAGGGTTAGGGTTAGGGATAGGTTTAGGGTTTACCCTAACCCTACCCAAGTAGGTTTGGCATAAGCTATATAAATAGAGGAGCTTAGGTTTAGGAATATGGATAGGGTTTGGGTTAACCCTAACCCTACCCAAGTGGGTTTGACATAAGGTAAATCAATAGAGGAGGTTAGGGTTACCGTTAACCCTTACCCTACTCAAGTGGGTAGCACATGAGATATGCCTATAGAGGAGGGTTAGGGTTAGTGTTAGAGTTAGGGTTAACCCTAACCATATCCAAGTTGGTAGGTTGTGCGGTAAGTCAATAGGGGAGGGTAAGGGTTGGAGGGTTAGGGTTAGGGTTAGTGGGTTATGGTTAGGGTTAGTGGGTTAGCTTCAGAGTTATGGTTAGGGTTAGAGTTAACCCTACCCAAGTGGGTAAGTCATGACTTAAGGGTTAGGGTTAGGGATAGGTTTAGGGTTAACCATAACCCTACCCAAGTATGTTTGACATAAGGTATATCAATAGAGGAGATTAGGTTTAGGAATAGGGATAGGGTTAGGGTTAGGGTTAACCCTAACACTAACCAAGTTGGTTTGACATAAGTAATATCAATAGAGGAGGTTAGGGTTAGAGCTAACCATAACACTACCCAAGTGTTTAGGACATGAGATATGTCAATAGAGGAGGTAAGGGTTAGGGATAGGGTTCGGATTAGGGTTAACCCTAACACTACCCAAGTGTGGAGGACATGAGATATGTCAATAGAGGAGGTAAGGGTTAGGGATAGGGTTAGGGTTAGGGTTAACCCTAACCCGACTCAAGTGGTTAAGTCATGAGGTAAGTCAATAGAGGAGGGAAAGGGTTAGAGTTAGGGTTAGTGGCTTAGGGTTAGGGTTAGAGTTAACCCTACCCAAATGGGTAGGTCATGACTTAAGGGTTAGGGTTAGGGAAAGGTTTAGGGTTAACCATAACCCTACCCAAGTATGTTTTACATAAGGTATATCAATAGAGGAGATTAGGTTTAGGAATAGGGATAGGGTTAGGGTTAACCCTAACACTAACCAAGTTGGTTTGACATAAGTAATATCAATAGAGGAGGTTAGGGTTAGAGCTAACCCTAACACTACCCATGTGTGGAGGACATGAGATATGTCAATAGAGGAGGTAAGTGTTAGGGATAGGGTTAGGATTAGGGTTAACCCTAACACTACCCAAGTGTGGAGGACATGAGATATGTCAATAGAGGAGGTAAGGGTTAGGGATAGGGTTAGGGTTACGGTTAACCCTAACCCGACTCAAGTGGTTAAGTCATGATGTAAGTCAATAGAGGAGGGAAAGGGTTAGAGTTAGGGTTAGTGGCTTAGGGTTAGGGTTAGGGTTAGAGTTAACCCTACCCAAGTGGGTAGATCATGACTAAAGGGTTAGGGTTAGGGTTAGGTTTAGGGTTAACCATAACCCTACCCAAGTAGGTTTGAAATAAGGTATATCAATAGAGGAGCTTAGGTTTAGGAATAGGGATAGGGTTAGGGTTAGGGTTAACCTTAACCCTAACCAAGTTGGTTTGACATAAGTTATATCAATAGAGGATGTTAGGGCTAGGGTTAGAGCTAACACTAACACTACCCAAGTGTGGAGGACATGAGATATGTCAATAGAGGAGGTAAGGGTTAGGGTTAGGGTTAGGGTTAGGGTTAGGGTTAACCCTAACCCTAACCAAGTTGGTTTGACATAAGTTATATCAATAGAGGAGGTTAGGGTTAGAGCTAAACCTAACACTACCCAAGTGTGGAGGACAAGAGATATGTCAATAGAGGAGGTAAGGGTTGGGATAGGGTTAAGGTTAGTGTTAACCCTACCCAAGTGGGTAGGTCATGAGGTAAGTCAATAGAGGAAGGTTAGGGTTAGTGGGTTAGGGTTAGTAGGTTATGGCTAGGGTTATTTGGTTAGCTATAGGGTTATCGTTATGATTTGGGGAAGAGTTAACCATACCCAAGTGTGTAGGTCATGACGTAAGGGTTAGGGTTAGGGATAGGTTTAGGGTTAACCCTAACCCTTCCCAAGTAGGTTTGGCATAAGCTATATCAAAAGAGGAGCTTAGGTTTAGGAATATGGATAGGGTTAGGGTTAACCCTAACCCTACCCAAGTGGGTAGCACATGAGATATGCCAATAGAGGAGGGTTAGGGTTAGAGTGAGGGTTAACCGTAACCATATCCAAGTTGGTAGGTTGTGAGGTAAGTCAATATGGGAGGGTTAGGGTTAGTGGGTTAGGGTTAGGGTTAGTGGGTTGTGGTTGGGTTAGTGGGTTAGCTTCAGAGTTATGGTTAGGGTTAGGGTTAGAGTTAACCCTACCCAAGTGGGTAAGTCATGACTTAAGGGTTAGGGTTAGGGATAGGTTTAGGGTTAACCCTACCCAAGTGGGTTTGGCATAAGGTATATCAATGGAGGAGCTTAGGTTTAGGAATATGGATAGGGTTAGGGATAACCCTTACCCTAACCAAGTGGGTAGGTCATGAGGTAAGTCAATAGAGGAGGGTTAGGGTTAGTGGGTTAGGTTTAGTAGGTTATGGTTAGGGTTATTTGGTTAGCTATAGGGTTATCGTTATGATTAAGGGTAGAGTTAACCATACCCAAGTGTGTAGGTCATGACGTAAAGGTTAGGGATAGGGTTAGGGTTAGGCTTAACCCTAACCGGACTCAAGTGGGTAAGTCATGAGGTAAGTCAATAGAAGATGGAAAGGGTTAGAGTTAGGGTTAGTGGCTAAGGGTTAGGGTTAGGGTTAGAGTTAACCCTACCCAAGTGGTTAGGTCATGACTTAAGGGTTAGGGATAGGTTTAGGGTTAACCATAACCCTTCCCAAGTAGGTTTGACATAAGGTATATCAATAGAGGAGCTTAGGTTTAGGAATAGGGATAGTGTTAGGGTTAGGGTTAACCCTAACCCTAACCAAGTTGGTTTGACATAAGTTATATCAATAGAGGAGTTTAGGGTTAGGGTTAGAGCTAACCCTAACACTACCCAAGTGTGGAGGACATGAGATATGTCAATAGAGGAGGTAAGGGTTATGGATAGGGTTAGGGTTAACTCTAACCCGACTCAAGTGGGTAAGTCATGAGGTAAGTCAATAGAGGAGGGAAAGGGTTAGAGTTAGGGTTAGTGGCTTAGGGTTAGGGTTAGGGTTACAGTTAACCCTACCCAAGTGGGTAGATCATGACTTAAGGGTTAGGGTTAGGGAAAGGTTTAGGGTTAACCATAACCCTACCCAAGTAGGTTTGACATAAGTTATATCAATAGAGGAGATTAGGTTTAGAAATAGGGATAGGGTTAGGGTTAGGGTTAACCCGAACCCTAACCAAGTTGGTTTGACATAAGTTATATCAATAGAGGAGGTTAGGGTTAGGGTTAGAGCTAACCCTAACACTACCCAAGTGTGGAGGACATGAGATATGTCAATAGAGGAGGTAAGGGTTAGGGATAGGGTTAGGGTTAGTGTTAACCCTAACACTACCCAAGTGTGGAGGACATGAGATATGTCAATAGAGGAGGTAAGGGTTAGGGATAGGGTTAGGGTTAGGGTTAACCCTAACACTTCCCAAGTGTGGAGGACATGAGATATGTCAATAGAGGAGGTAAGGGTTAGGGATAGGGTTAGGGTTAGGGTTAACCCTACCCAAGTGGGTAGGTCATGAGGTAAGTCAATAGAGGAGGGTTAGGGTTAGTGGGTTAGGGTTAGTAGGTTATGGTTAGGGTTATTTGGTTAGCTATAGGGTTATCGTTATGATTAGGGGTAGAGTTAACCATACCCAAGTGTGTAGGTCATGACGTAAGGGTTAGGGATAGGGTTAGGGTTAGGCTTAACTCTAACCGGACTTAGGTGGGTATGTCATGAGTTAAGTCAATAGAGGAGGGAAAGGGTTAGAGTTGGGGTTAGTGGCTTAGGGTTAGGGTTAGGGTTAGAGTTAACCCTACCCAAGTGGGTAGGTCATGACTTAAGGGTTAGGGTTAGGGATAGTTTTAGGGTTAACCATAACCCTTCCCAAGTAGGTTTGACATAAGGTAAATCAATAGAGGAGCTTAGGTTTAGGAATAAGGATAGGGTTAGGGTTATTGTTAACCTTAACCCTAACCAAGTTGGTTTGACATAAGTTATATCAATAGAGGAGGTTAGGGTTAGGGTTAGAGCTAACCCTAACACTACCCAAGAGTGGAGGACATGAGATATGTCAATAGAGGAGGTAAGGGTTATGGATAGGGTTAGGGTTAGGGTTAACCCTAACCCGACTCAAGTGGGTAAGTCATGAGGTAAGTCAATAGCGGAGGGAAAGGGTTAGAGTTTGGGTTAGTGGCTTAGGGTTAGGGTTAGGTTTAGGGTTAGAGTTAACCCTACCCAAGTGGGTAGATCGTGACTTAAGGGTTAGGGTTAGGGATAGGTTTATGGTTAACCATAACCCTACCCAAGTAGGTTTGACATAATGTATATCAATAGAGGAGCTTAGGAATAGGAATAGGGATAGGGTTAGGGTTAGGGTTAACCCTAACCCTAACCAAGTTGGTTTGACATAAGTTATATCAATAGTGGAGGTTAGGGTTAGGGTTAGAGCTAACCCTAACACTACCCAAGTGTGGAGGACATGAGATATGTCAATAGAGGAGGTAAGGGTTAGGGATAGGGTTAGGGTTAACCCTAACCCTACCCAAGTGGGTAGGTCATGAGGTAAGTCAATAGAGGAGGGTTACGGTTAGTGGATTAGGGTTAGTAGGTTATGGTTAGGGTTATTTGGTTAGCTATAGGGTTATCGTTATGATTAGGGGTAGAGTTAACCATACCCAGAGTGTGTGGGTCATGACGTAAGGTTAGGGTTGAGGGATAGGTTTAGGGTTAACCCTAACCCTACCCAAGTAGGTTTGGCATAAGCTATATCAATAGAGGAGCTTAGGTTTAGGAATATGGATAGGGTTAGGGTTAACCCTAACCCTACCCAAGTGGGTTTGACATAAGGTAAATCAATAGAGGATCTTAGGGTTAGAGTTAACCCTAACCCTACCCAAGTGGGTAGCACATGAGATATGCCAATAGAGGAGGGTTAGGGTTAGGGTTAGAGTTAGGGTTAACCCTAACCATATCCAAGTTGGTAGGTTGTGAGGTAATTCAATAGGGGAGGGTTAGGGTTAGTGGGTTAGGGATAGGGTTAGTTTGTTATGGTTAGGGTTAGTGTGTTAGCTTCAGAGTTATGGTTAGGGTTAGAGTTAACCCTACCCAAGTGGGTAAGTCATGACTTTAGGGTTAGTGTTAGGGATAGGTTTAGGGTTAACCCTAACCCTACCCAAGTGGGTTTGGCATAAGGTATATCAATAGAGGAGCTTAGGTTTAGGAATATGGATAGGGATAGGGATAACCCTTCCCAAGTGGGTAGGTCATGACTTAAGGGTTAGGGTTAGGGATAGGTTTAGGGTTAACCATAACCCTACCCAAGTAGGTTTGACATAAGGTATATCAATAGAGGAGATTAGGTTTAGGAATAGGGATAGGGTTAGGGTTAGGGTTAACCCTAACCCTAACCAAGTTGGTTTGACAAAAGTTATATCAATAGTGGAGGTTAGGGTTAGAGCTAACCCTAACACTACCCAAGTGTGGAGGACATGAGATATGTCAATAGAGGAGGTAAGGGTTAGGGATAGGGTTAGGGTTAGGGTTAGCCCTAACACTACCCAAGTGTGGAGGACATGAGATATGTCAATAGAGGAGGTAAGGGTTAGGGATTGGGTTAGGGTTAGGGTTAACCCTACCCAAGTGGGTAGGTCATGAGTTAAGTCAATAGAGGAGGGTTAGGGTTAGTGGGTTAGGGTTAGTAGGTTATGGTTAGGGTTATTTGGTTAGCTATAGGGTTATCGTTATGATTAGGGGTAGAGTTAAGCATACCCAAGTGTGTAGGTCATGACGTAAGGGTTAGGGTTAGGGATAGGTTTAGGGTTATCCCTAACCCTACCCAAGTAGGTTTGGCATAAGCTATATCAATAGAGGAGCTTAGGTTTAGGAATATGGATAGGGTCAGGGTTAACCCTAACCCTACCCAAGTGGGTTTGACATAAGGTAAATCAATAGAGGAGGTTAGGGTTAGAGTTAACCCTAACCCTACCCAAGTGGGTAGCACATGAGATATGCCAATAGAGGAGGGTTAGAGTTAGGGTTAACCCTAACCATATCCAAGTTGGTAGGTTGTGATTTATGTCAATAGGGGAGGATTAGGGTTAGTGGGTTAGGGTTAGGGTTAGTGGGTTGTGGTTAGTGTTAGTGGGTTAGCTTCAGAGTTATGGTTAGGGTTTGGGTTAGACTTAACCCTACCCAAGTGGGTAAGTCATGACTTAAGGGTTAGGGTTAGGGATAGGTTTCGGTTTAACACTACCCAAGTGGGTTTGGCATAAGGTATATCAATGGAGGAGCTTAGGTTTAGGAATATGGATAGGGTTAGGGATAACCCTTACCCTACCCAAGTGGGTAGGTCATGAGTTAAGTCAATAGAGGAGGTAAGGGTTATGGATAGGGTTAGGGTTAGGGTTAACCCTAACCCGACTCAAGTGGGTAAGTCATGAGGTAAGTCAATAGAGGAGGGAAAGGGTTAGAGTTAGGGTTAGTGGCTTAGGGTTAGTGTTAGGGTTAGGGTTAGGGATAGGGTTAATCAATAGAGGAGGTTAGGGTTAGGGTTAGAGCTAACCCTAACACTACCCAAGTGTGGAGGACATGAGATATGTGGAGGACATGAGATATGACATGAGATATGTCAATAGAGGAGGTAAGGGTTATGGATCGGGTTAGGGTTAGGGTTAACCCTAACCCGACTCAAGTGGGTAAGTCATGAGGTAAGTCAATAGAGGAGGGAAAGGGTTAGAGTTAGGGTTAGTGGCATAGGGTTAGGGTTAGGGTTAGAGTTAACCCTAACCAAGTGGGTAGATCATGACTTAAGGGTTAGGGTTAGGGATAGGTTTATGGTTAACCATAACCCTACCCAAGTAGGTTTGACATAAGGTATATCAATAGAGGAGCTTAGGAATAGGAATAGGGATAGGGTTAGGGTTTATCCTAACCCTAACCAAGTTGGTTTGACATAAGTTATATCAATAGAGGAGGTTAGGTTTAGGGTTAAGGATAGGGTTAATCAATAAAGGAGGTTAGGGTTAGGGTTAGAGCTAACCCTAACACTACCCAAGTGTGGAGGACATGAGATATGTGGAGGACATGAGATATGACATGAGATATGTCAATGGAGGAGGTAAGGGTTATGGATAGGGTTAGGGTTAGGGTTAACCCTAACCCGACTCAAGTGGGTAAGTCATGAGGTAAGTCAATAGAGGAGGGAAAGGGTTAGAGTTAGGGTTAGTGGCTTAGGGTTAGGGTTAGGGTTAGAGTTAACCCTACCCAAGTGGGTAGATCATGACTTAAGGGTTAGTGTTAGGGATAGGTTTATGGTTAACCATAACCCTACTCAAGTAGGTTTGACATAAGGTATATCAATAGAGGAGCTTAGGAATAGGAATAGGGATAGGGTTAGGTTAGGGTTAATCCTAACCCTAACCAAGTTGGTTTGACATAAGTTATATCAATAGAGGAGGTTAGGGTTAGGGTTAGAGCTAACCCTAACACTACCCAAGTGTGGAGGACATGAGATATGTCAATAGAGGAGGTAAGGGTTAGGAATAGGGTTAGGGTTAGGGTTAACCCTAACCCTACCCAAGTGGGTTTGACATAAGGTAAATCAATAGAGGAGGTTTGGGTTAGAGTTAACCCTAACCCTACCCAAGTGGGTAGCACATGAGATATGCCAATAGAGGAGGGTTAGGGTTAGAGTTAGGGTTAACCTAAACCATATCCAAGTTGGTAGGTTGTGAGGTATGTCAATAGGGGAGGGTTAGGGTTAGTGGGTTAGGGTTAGTGGGTTGTGGTTAGGGTTAGTGGGTTAGCTTCAGAGTTATGGTGAGGGTTAGGGTTAGAGTTAACCCTACCCAAGTGGGTAAGTCATGACTTATGGGTTAGGGTTAGGGATAGGTTTAGGGTTAACCATACCCAAGTGGGTTTGGCATAAGGTATATCAATGGAGGAGCTTAGGTTTAGGAATATGGATAGGGTTAGGGATAAACCTTACCCTACCCAAGTGGGTTTGACATAAGGTATATTAATAGAGGAGGTTAGGGTTAGGGTTAGAGATAACCCTAACACTACCCAAGTGGGTAGGACATGAGATATGTCAATAGAGGAAGTAAGGGTTAGGGATAGGGTTAGGGTTAGGCTTAACCCAAACCGGACTCAAGTGGGTAAGTCATGAGGTAAGTCAATAGAGGAGGGTTAGAGTTAGGTTTAGTGGCTTAGGGTTAGGGTTAGGGTTAGAGTTAACCCTACCCAAGTGGGTAGGTCATGACTTAAGGGTTAGGGTTAGGGATAGGTTTAGGGTTAACCATAACCCTACCCAAGTAGGTTTGACATAAGGTATATCAATAGAGGAGCTTAGTTTTAGGAATAGGAGTTAGGGTTAGGGTTAACCCTAACCCTAACCAAGTTGGTTTGACATAAGTTATACCAATAGTGGAGGTTAGGGTTAGAGCTAACCCTAACACTACCCAAGTGTGGAGGACATGAGATATGTCAATAGAGGAGGTAAGGGTTAGGGATAGGGTTAAGGTTACGGTTAACCCTAACCCTACCTAAGTGGGTAGGTCATTAGGTAATTCAATAGAGGAGGGTTAGGGTTAGTGGGTTAGGGTTAGTAGGTTATGGTTTGGGTTATTTGGTTAGCTATAGGGTTATCGTTATGATTAGGGGTAGAGTTAACCATACCCAAGTGTGTAGGTCATGAGGTAAGGGTTAGGGTTAGGGATAGGTTTAGGGTTAACCCTAACCCTACCCAAGTAGGTTTGGCATAAGCTATATCAATAGAGCAGCTTAGGTTTAGGAATATGGATAGGGTTAGGATTAACCCTAACCCTACCCAAGTGGGTTTGACATAAGGTAAATCAATAGAGGAGGTTAGGGTTAGAGTTAACCCTAACCCTACCCAAGTGGGTAGCACATGATATATACCAATAGAGGACGGTTAGGGTTAGGGTTAGAGTTAGGGTTAACTCTAACCATATCCAAGTTGGTAGGTTGTGAGGTAAGTCAATAGGGTAGGGTTAGGGTTAGTGGGTTAGGGTTAGGGTTAGTGGGTTTGCTTCAGAGTTATTGTTAGGGTTAGAGTTAACCCTACCCAAGTGGGTAAGTCATGAATTAAGGGTTAGGGTTAGGGATAGGTTTAGGGTTAACCCTAACTCTACCCAAGTGGGTTTGGCATAAGGTATATCAATAGAGGAGCTTAGGTTTAGGAATATGGATAGGGTTAGGCATAACCCTTACCCTACCCAAGTGGATTTGACATAAGGTATATTAATAGAGGAGGTTAGGGTTAGGGTTAGAGATAACCCTAACACTACCCAAGTGGGTAGGACATGAGATATGTCAATAGAGGAAGTAAGGGTTAGTGATAGGGTTAGGGTTAGGCTTAACCCTAACCGCACTCAAGTGGGTAAGTCATGAGGTAAGTCAATAGAGGAGGGAAAGGGTTAGAGTTAGGGTTAGTGGCTTAGGGTTAGGGTTAGGGTTAGAGTTAGGGTTAGGGTTAGGGTTAGGGTTAGGGTAGGTAGGTCATGACTTAAGGGTTAGGGTTAGTGATAGGTTTAGGGTTAACCATAACCCTACCCAAGTAGGTTTGACATAAGGTATATTAATAGAGGAGCTTAGGTTTAGGAATAGGGATAGGGTGAGGGTTAGGGTTAACCCTAACCCTAACCAAGTTGGTTTGACATAAGTTATATCAATAGAGGATGTTAGGGTTAGAGCTAACCATAACACTACCCAAGTGTGGAGGACATGAGATATGTCAATAGAGGAGGTAAGGGTTAGGGATAGGGTTAGGATTAGTGTTAACCCTACCCAAGTGGGTAAGTCATGACTTAAGGGTTAGGGTTAGGGATAGGTTTAGGGTTAACCCTAACTCTACCCAAGTGGGTATGGCATAAGATTTATCAATAGAGGAGCTGAGGTTTAGGAATATGGATAGGGTTAGGGATAACCCTTACCCTACCCAAGTGGATTTGACATAAGGTATATTAATCGAGGAGGTTAGGGTTAGAGATAACCCTAACACTACCCAAGTGGGTAGGACATGAGATATGTCAATAGAGGAAGTAAGGGTTTGGGATAGGGTTAGGGTTAGGCTTAACCCTAACCGGACTCAAGTGGGTAAGTCATGAGGTAAGTCAATAGAGGAGGGAAAGGGTTAGAGTTAGGGTTAGTGACTTAGTGTTAGGGATAGAGTTAACCCTACACAAGTGGGTAGACATGACTTAAGGGTTAGGGTTAGTGATAGGTTTAGGGTTAACCATAACCCTACCCAAGTAGGTTTGACATAAGGTATATCAATAGAGGAGCTTAGGTTTAGGAGTAGGGATAGGGTGAGGGTTAGGGTTAACCCTAACCCTAACCAAGTTGGTTTGACATAAGTTATATCAATAGAGGAGGTTAAGGGTTAGAGCTAACCCTAACACTACCCAAGTGTGGAGGACATGAGATATGTCAATAGAGGAGGTAAGGGTTAGGGATAGGGTTAGGATTA
>JAKVIS010002110.1:0-25599 GCA_033119425.1 Bufotes viridis
GAGTTTTGGAAAAATATTTAGAAGAGATAAAAAAAGAGTAATTTTCAATTCAAGTAAAAGGTTTAAGTTGTTAAAAAGAAGAAGATTTAAATGTTTGTTTGTCTTGTCTGTCTTTATATGTTTTTCTTTTTAATGAAAAATAAGTAAAATAAGAATAAAAATTTAAAAAAAGAAAGTTGAAACGGATGATGAGACGCAGGACATTTGTTTGTTCACATAATAATGACCGCGTCTTCTGACGCATCAACTAAAAAAAAAAAAAATCTGTTCTTATCAGTTTAATATCTGATACGTCCCCTATCTGGGGACCATATATTAAATGGATTTTTCGAACAGGGAGATGGAAAAAGAGCTTGCTCTGTCCACTCCACGCATTGACCTGGTATTGCAGTACCTCCAGGACCGGTGCACCCCTTCCTAATCCAGTATCCAAAAACAGAACGACTAGATTGCAAGAATAATCCTTCTTCCCTCCTTCCAGCAAGCAAGTGGAAAGCTGTGCCCTGCCTCAGTCTGCACCTCATCTGTTTTTTTTGTTTTTTTTCCCTCTCTCTCTCTCTCTCTTTCTGCCCAGTGTTGCTTGCTGCATAATACCTGCGTGTGTCAGTCTGTCCATCTCCTGATGATGCAGCAGCAGCAGCCGTAGCTGTAGGATCCATCACCTGCCCATTCTCCTCACAGGCCAAATCCAATTAAGACTGATAGATTAATTGGCTTATCAGATGAATGCAGTGTTTGGACCAGCACGCACGCAAGCAAGCACCTGTGGGATTGTTTGGCCTGTTGTGCACATTCATTCCTGGAAAGTGACACTTTTGGAACAGTTTGGCTGGATGTAAGTAACCATTTTGCTTTTCCAGTCCTTCAGTACGTAATGTATGCCTGTGTCTCCCTCTTGTGGATATTGTAAACGTAACTGGATTAAGTGGAGGCGAGAAAGTCGTCCAGCACTTCCAATGTATCAGGAGCAGCTGGACCTACCTTGCCTGTACAATGGACGGAACACTGCACGTGTCACAGTGGGCAGGTCAGGTCAGGTCAGCTAAGGTCAGGGGTCAGGTCAAGGGATGACATCACAATGGGCCCTGACGGAACACTCAACAATGAGGCCCTGACATCACAATCAACAATGAGGCTCTGACATCACAATCAACAATGAGGCTCTGACATCACAATCAACAATGAGGCTCTGACATCACAATCAACCAAGTTGTTTTTTTTTTTTTTTTCTCTTTTCTTTTCTTTTCTTTTCTTCTTCCCTCCCTCCCTCCCTCCCTCCCTCCCTCCCTCCCTCCCTCCCTCTTCAGTCCTGTATTGCTTCCTCCTATCTGTCTCTTTTTTTGGCACGCTTTGTTACTAGGACGTATGTGTGAAGAAAAGGCGTGGCCAAAAGTGAGTGTGCATCTGGCGGGTGGTGCTATGCTGATGGTGAACCTGAAGAGGCGCATGGTGGTGAGGTCAGAGAGGAGGATACAAGTTGTCTCTGGTTTATGCCAGCGAGATGGCTCCTGGAATGTGTCTGTCGCATTGAGAAGTGTTCTGTGTTGCTGAACGTGGGCCTGGGCCGTGAGCTTCTCTTTGGGTTATCACTTTCTGGCCTTTTGGACTGACCGATATACCATCCACAGCCAGTTGGAGCATTTGCAGTCAAAGTATATTGGCACCGGCCGTGCGGACACCACAACATGGGAATGGTTGGTAAATCAGCATCGTGACTCCTACTGCTCCTATATGGGCCACTTTGATCTGCTCAACTACTTTGCTGTGGCTGAGAACGAGAGCAAGGCAAGAGTGAAGTTTAACCTGATGGAGAAGATGTTACTCCCATGTGGGCCACCCATGGACAAGCCAGACGAGTCCTAGAAATTGGGCAATGATTGCTGGTTTTTTCCTCGTGGTACAGGAGTACTTATCTGTAGTTCTTCATGTGAATGTCGTATTTTTTTACTATTGCAACAGAAATGTATGAATTGCTGCACGAAAGCCCCTATTTGTTAACAATTATTCTTATTATTATTCTTATTCTTATTCTTATTATTAATCATCATCAAACAATTTTAATCTTTTTTTCCAAACAAATATTTGGTGTCAATATCTGATACATCCCCTATCTGCATCTCCGCAGCTACTGTCTTTCCATCTTCCATCCACTGTGGCTGTCGGTTCCGGCACCCGGCCGGCCAAGTCTTCTCACTCCGAATCCAATTTAGACTGATGGAATAATTGGCTGATCAGCTGAATGAAGTGTTTGGGCCTGCGCCCGCCCAGCGCACCTGGGGTTTGGGCTGTTGTGAACATGCTCCTCCTAATTGACACGTTTGGAGCAACAAGCTGGCTAGATGTTACCATTATGCTCTTCTTAAGTAAGTAAACGACGGCTGCTGCTGTGTCTCCTTCTTGTGGATCTTCTGAAGTGGGTTTTTCCTTTTGGGGGAGGAGAGGAGGAGCACAGTTGCCCATCACTGCAGATGTAGCAGCAGCCGCCGCTGCCGCCGGGCATCCTCCTCTGTGTACAGTGGACGGAACATGGCACGTGTCACAAGGGCCTATTCTGCAGCTTGTTACGGGATGAATGACATCACATGGTGCCCTGACGGATTCGTGACCAATGGGGCCCTGACATGACAATCTACAATGCAATGATGATTGATGATTATTATAATATCTTGTATTGTTTTTTTTTTTCTCTTTGAACAGGGCGTACTTCGGTGGAAAAGGTGTGGCCTTGAGTGGGCGGGCGGGTCTATGCAGATGAAGAGCCCGAAGAGGAGCATGATGGTGTGAGGGCAGAGTAGAGGACTGAAGCTCTCCCTGGTTTGTGAGAGCGAGAAGGCGGCTGTCTGCTGGAATGTGGCTGGGGCCTGCCTGCAGGAGGCTGCCTGTCGCCTTCAGAAGTGTTCTGTGTTGGCGACCGTGGGCCTCGGCGGCGGTCCCTTTTCGGGTTATCGCTTCTCGGCCTTTTGGCTAAGATCTAGTGTAGGAATACATAGGGTCTTGGTCGAGAGGTGCCTGGGGTACCCGGCTGCTCGGCCTTGGCAGAGGGCACTGGTTTATGGCCAGTGTCTGAAACCTTGCTGCTATAGGGCAAGCCGGCTTAGTCCCCAGGCAACGGGAAGCGATCACCTGGCACTTTTTAGTGTCGAGGTCGTGAAGAGTCTGTCCTATCAGATTTACTTTACGAAACCATGGAAGTCATTGCGGAATACACTAGAACACGGAATGCTGTCCGTTTTGTTACCCAGCACGATTTGGAGTTCCTGATTAAGCACCTGATTCTAGGCCTTTTTCAATTCAAGCATGAGTGGATCCTATCGATAATGGATTATCCCAAGAGAGGTTACTATGATGTTACTTTCTCTGGAAGTGAAACCTATCGGATATTTTTGGATATTTTGGAAAAAGAAAAGAATCATCCCAAAATGGTTAACGTAAAGGTAATACCACATTATGTGGAAAATGAAAAATTGTTTACCGTTAAGATGTACTCACCTTATATTTCAGAACAAGAGATTGTGTGTTTTTTGGAAAAATTTTGCACAAAAATAACAGGTAAAGGGAAAGTTCTGAATGCCTTCAAATTTTGGACTGGAAAATGGAGATTTCTATGTGAAATGAAAGAAAACAAAGAAAAACCCGGGGAATTTATCTTACCACCAGCAAGATTTAAAATCGGAGCTGCAACTGGAGATCTGTTTTTCTCAGGTATGCAATCGTTTTGTAAAAATTGTAAAGCATATGGTCATGAAGAAAAAATCTGCAGCAAAGAAATTTGTACTAGATGCTTACAGGAAGGTCATAAATATACAGAATGTACACAAGGGAGGAAATGTAATCTATGTAAAAAAGTAGGGCACTTTGCTAAAGACTGTCCGGAAAAGGTACAGAAAAGTGAAGAAGGACAGGAAAGTCAAATGACCCAAGCAGAAGAGATGGTATTGGATACACCTGCTTCTGGAAATGAGAAAAAAGAAAAAACTTTGGAAGAAGTAATGGAATCCGAAGAATTTAAGAAACATCAAACTACATTGGAGAAAGAGTATTCGAAGCAGGACCGTATTAAAGCGCGAGATTTAGTTATGGATAATTATGAAAAAATACAGAAGAATTTATTAGATTGTACGAGCCGGAAAATTGGTTAAAAAAAGCCATTGCAGAAAGAATCGACGTAAATATGGAAGAACTTCAAGCTTTACAAGACAGTCTGTTGATTTGTGTTTGGAGAAAGAAAAGAAAAGTTTTTGTTCCAAAAACTTGAAGAGCTGAATGTTGTTTGTTTTGTTTGTCTTTTATGTGTTTAGTCATGTTATATGTTTGTCTTTGTTGTACATAACTGTTTGTCTTTGTTAAAAAAAAAAATAATTTTTATAAAATAAGAAAAGAATAAGAATAAAAATTTAAAAATAAAAGTTGACTCGGATGATGAAGCGCTTAACATTTTGTGTGATACGAATGTGTTGGCGTCTTCTGACGCTGCCAACTAAAAAAAAAAAAAAAAAAAAAAAAAAATCTGTTCTTATCAGTTTAATATCTGATACGTCCCCTATCTGGGGACCATATATTAAATGGATTTTTCGAACAGGGAGATGGAAAAAGAGCTTGCTCTGTCCACTCCACGCATTGACCTGGTATTGCAGTACCTCCAGGACCGGTGCACCCCTTCCTAATCCAGTATCCAAAAACAGAACGACTAGATTGCAAGAATAATCCTTCTTCCCTCCTTCCAGCAAGCAAGTGGAAAGCTGTGCCCTGCCTCAGTCTGCACCTCATCTGTTTTTTTTGTTTTTTTTCCCTCTCTCTCTCTCTCTTTCTGCCCAGTGTTGCTTGCTGCATAATACCTGCGTGTGTCAGTCTGTCCATCTCCTGATGATGCAGCAGCAGCAGCCGTAGCTGTAGGATCCATCACCTGCCCATTCTCCTCACAGGCCAAATCCAATTAAGACTGATAGATTAATTGGCTTATCAGATGAATGCAGTGTTTGGACCAGCACGCACGCAAGCAAGCACCTGTGGGATTGTTTGGCCTGTTGTGCACATTCATTCCTGGAAAGTGACACTTTTGGAACAGTTTGGCTGGATGTAAGTAACCATTTTGCTTTTCCAGTCCTTCAGTACGTAATGTATGCCTGTGTCTCCCTCTTGTGGATATTGTAAACATAACTGGATTAAGTGGAGGCGAGAAAGTCGTCCAGCACTTCCAATGTATCAGGAGCAGCTGGACCTACCTTGCCTGTACAATGGACGGAACACTGCACGTGTCACAGTGGGCAGGTCAGGTCAGCTAAGGTCAGGGGTCAGGTCAAGGGATGACATCACAATGGGCCCTGACGGAACACTCAACAATGAGGCCCTGACATCACAATCAACAATGAGGCTCTGACATCACAATCAACCAAGTTGTTTTTTTTTTTTTTTTTTTTCTCTTTTCTTTTCTTTTCTTTTCTTCTTCCTTCCCTCCCTCCCTCCCTCCCTCCCTCCCTCCCTCCCTCTTCAGTCCTGTATTGCTTCCTCCTATCTGTCTCTTTTTTTGGCACGCTTTGTTACTAGGACGTATGTGTGAAGAAAAGGCGTGGCCAAAAGTGAGTGTGCATCTGGCGGGTGGTGCTATGCTGATGGTGAACCTGAAGAGGCGCATGGTGGTGAGGTCAGAGAGGAGGATACAAGTTGTCTCTGGTTTATGCCAGCGAGATGGCTCCTGGAATGTGTCTGTCGCATTGAGAAGTGTTCTGTGTTGCTGAACGTGGGCCTGGGCCGTGAGCTTCTCTTTGGGTTATCACTTTCTGGCCTTTTGGACTGACCGATATACCATCCACAGCCAGTTGGAGCATTTGCAGTCAAAGTATATTGGCACCGGCCGTGCGGACACCACAACATGGGAATGGTTGGTAAATCAGCATCGTGACTCCTACTGCTCCTATATGGGCCACTTTGATCTGCTCAACTACTTTGCTGTGGCTGAGAACGAGAGCAAGGCAAGAGTGAAGTTTAACCTGATGGAGAAGATGTTACTCCCATGTGGGCCACCCATGGACAAGCCAGACGAGTCCTAGAAATTGGGCAATGATTGCTGGTTTTTTTCCTCGTGGTACAGGAGTACTTATCTGTAGTTCTTCATGTGAATGTCGTATTTTTTTTACTATTGCAACAGAAATGTATGAATTGCTGCACGAAAGCCCCTATTTGTTAACAATTATTCTTATTATTATTCTTATTCTTATTCTTATTATTAATCATCATCAAACAATTTTAATCTTTTTTTTCCAAACAAATATTTGGTGTCAATATCTGATACATCCCCTATCTGCATCTCCGCAGCTACTGTCTTTCCATCTTCCATCCACTGTGGCTGTCGGTTCCGGCACCCGGCCGGCCAAGTCTTCTCACTCCGAATCCAATTTAGACTGATGGAATAATTGGCTGATCAGCTGAATGAAGTGTTTGGGCCTGCGCCCGCCCCGCGCACCTGGGGTTTGGGCTGTTGTGAACATGCTCCTCCTAATTGACACGTTTGGAGCAACAAGCTGGCTAGATGTTACCATTATGCTCTTCTTAAGTAAGTAAACGACGGCTGCTGCTGTGTCTCCTTCTTGTGGATCTTCTGAAGTGGGTTTTTCCTTTTGGGGAGGAGAGGAGGAGCACAGTTGCCCATCACTGCAGATGTAGCAGCAGCCGCCGCTGCCGCCGGGCATCCTCCTCTGTGTACAGTGGACGGAACATGGCACGTGTCACAAGGGCCTATTCTGCAGCTTGTTACGGGATGAATGACATCACATGGTGCCCTGACGGATTCGTGACCAATGGGGCCCTGACATGACAATCTACAATGCAATGATGATTGATGATTATTATAATATCTTGTATTGTTTTTTTTTTTCTCTTTGAACAGGGCGTACTTCGGTGGAAAAGGTGTGGCCTTGAGTGGGCGGGCGGGTCTATGCAGATGAAGAGCCCGAAGAGGAGCATGATGGTGTGAGGGCAGAGTAGAGGACTGAAGCTCTCCCTGGTTTGTGAGAGCGAGAAGGCGGCTGTCTGCTGGAATGTGGCTGGGGCCTGCCTGCAGGAGGCTGCCTGTCGCCTTCAGAAGTGTTCTGTGTTGGCGACCGTGGGCCTCGGCGGCGGTCCCTTTTCGGGTTATCGCTTCTCGGCCTTTTGGCTAAGATCTCGTGTAGGGATACATAGAGTCTTGGTCAGGAGGTGCCTGGGGTACCCGGCTGCTCGGCCTTTGGAGCGGGTCCTGGTTGATAGCCGGGGCCTTAACCATTGCTGCTATAGGGCAGCTGGCTTAGTCCCCAGGCAACGAGAAGCGATCACCCCCTCTGGCACCGTACATAGCTGCGGTGGCCAGTCCTACTGTTTCAGTGGGAAGGAGTCGTATTAGTGTTCAGTGAAGATGGATTTGGCGAAGAAGCAGTTTTGCTTAAGACTGATGCTGAAGAGACATGCGGCGGAAGAAGACTTCGGTGATATTTCTGCCTTGAAGTTTTTTGAAGATATGCTGGGCATCAAGAAGGCTGATATTTTTTGTATGCAAGAAAATCGGCTCAGGAAATATATGGACGTGACTTTGAAGAATGAAGAAATATGTCAGTATGGCTTTATTAGATGGTTATCGTTGGAAGAAAAGAAGAAAGAGAAATATGTGTTGAAGTCATCAATGATCGGGAAAAGGAAGAGTTTGGTGATATCAATGGATAATCCTTTTGTTGGGGAGGAAGAGATTTTAGAATATTTGAAGCCTAAATTTGTTTATGTGACTTTTCAGAGTTTGGTATACAATAGAGTCGGAATTTGGAATGGGAAAAGGAGGTTTTTTGTTTGGAGAAATGATGCAGAAGAGTTTTTGAACGGTAAAATTGAGATTAATGGGAAAGTCGGTTTTTGTTACTGGGAAGATGGGAAGTACCAAAAAGAAGAATTGTTTGAAGAGATAGTAAATAAAGATGAAGAAAGGAATGCGAAAAGAGAAAGCCAAGATGTAAGTAATGAAGATAAAGTAAAGAGAAGAGTTGTAAGCGGAAAGAGAGACCCTGAGTTTAGAAAGAAAGACGGAAAAGATAAAGATAAAAAAGACGGGAAAGACGGAAAAGGTAAAGACAAAAGAGATGTTGAGAAGATTACTAAGGATGATCAAGAAGAAGAATTTCAAATAGGACTTGAAAGGTTTGATATGTTTTTTCTGGAAGAAGAAAAGAAAAAAGTTAAAGAAAAAAATCAAGAAGAAGAACATTATGTGCAGTTTGATTTGAATTTAGAGTTTTTGGAAAAATATTTAGAAGAGATAAAAAAAGAGTAATTTTCAATTCAAGTAAAAGGTTTAAGTTGTTAAAAAGAAGAAGATTTAAATGTTTGTTTGTCTTGTCTGTCTTTATATGTTTTTCTTTTTAATGAAAAATAAGTAAAATAAGAATAAAAATTTAAAAAAAGAAAGTTGAAACGGATGATGAGACGCAGGACATTTGTTTGTTCACATAATAATGACCGCGTCTTCTGACGCATCAACTTAAAAAAAAAAATCTGTTCTTATCAGTCCAGTCGAGCTTGCTCCTGGACTGAACTCCAGCATGTAGTAGGGCCGCGACAGGCCGAACCATGCACGGAGAAGGGCAGTGAACCACACGGCTGTCTCTAGCGTGTACGGCATGGGTTTAAAGGTACCCATGTTAGGTGACGAAGGGACGGCCGGATCGAAGCCTTGAGGCTGAGTTGTGTTGAAAGCCCAAAGTGCACAGTGCCCCAGGAGTAGTGACCCTGGGGTGCCCTAACTCACTGGGGATGGGATCCCAATTGAGTGACGGCACATTTGCACAGCACTTTCTTTCTCACATTTTAGCACACACTTCTATCTGCTCGGCTTCGGCCCTGAAGATACGAGGAATTTTTAATTCGGTCGAATGTCCGGGCCGTAAGGCACACATTCACTTATTTATTTTTGTATGTCACTGTGTGCACTTTTCCACGTTTGTTTGTCACTGGGCTTTTCGGGTTGCGGCGCCCTTACGGGTACCCCTCCTGAGGTCTAGGGGGTGTGTGTGGCCATATTGGTTCCTCACCCCCTGCCAACCCCGTGGACTCTCCCTCCGGGAGAGTCCAGACCTTTGTTAAGCTCCTGGCTGACGCCCTGGGTGGCAGCCTAGGCGAAAGCCGGGAGCATAGACGGGCGCACCCTTGGCTTCGGCTGAGGGTTGCCACTTGTCCCCGTCCCTTGCAGGTGCCTTCTGGCCCGGAGGGATAGGGAATGGTTTGTGGGGGCCCTTTTCTTACGGAGAGGGCCTGCGATGAGACCGCAACCCAGTGCACGTTTTTGTGTGGCACGCTGCACGATTTTGTTGCACGGGGTGAGAGAGCACGACTTTGGGCTTTAAAAAAAAAAAAAAAATCTGTTCTTATCAGTTTAATATCTGATACGTCCCCTATCTGGGGACCATATATTAAATGGATTTTTCGAACAGGGAGATGGAAAAAGAGCTTGCTCTGTCCACTCCACGCATTGACCTGGTATTGCAGTACCTCCAGGACCGGTGCACCCCTTCCTAATCCAGTATCCAAAAACAGAACGACTAGATTGCAAGAATAATCCTTCTTCCCTCCTTCCAGCAAGCAAGTGGAAAGCTGTGCCCTGCCTCAGTCTGCACCTCATCTGTTTTTTTGTTTTTTCTCTCTCTCTCTCTCTCTCTTTCTGCCCAGTGTTGCTTGCTGCATAATACCTGCGTGTGTCAGTCTGTCCATCTCCTGATGATGCAGCAGCAGCAGCCGTAGCTGTAGGATCCATCACCTGCCCATTCTCCTCACAGGCCAAATCCAATTAAGACTGATAGATTAATTGGCTTATCAGATGAATGCAGTGTTTGGACCAGCACGCACGCAAGCAAGCACCTGTGGGATTGTTTGGCCTGTTGTGCACATTCATTCCTGGAAAGTGACACTTTTGGAACAGTTTGGCTGGATGTAAGTAACCATTTTGCTTTTCCAGTCCTTCAGTACGTAATGTATGCCTGTGTCTCCCTCTTGTGGATATTGTAAACGTAACTGGATTAAGTGGAGGCGAGAAAGTCGTCCAGCACTTCCAATGTATCAGGAGCAGCTGGACCTACCTTGCCTGTACAATGGACGGAACACTGCACGTGTCACAGTGGGCAGGTCAGGTCAGGTCAGCTAAGGTCAGGGGTCAGGTCAAGGGATGACATCACAATGGGCCCTGACGGAACACTCAACAATGAGGCCCTGACATCACAATCAACAATGAGGCTCTGACATCACAATCAACAATGAGGCTCTGACATCACAATCAACAATGAGGCTCTGACATCACAATCAACCAAGTTGTTTTTTTTTTTTTTTTCTCTTTTCTTTTCTTTTCTTTTCTTCTTCCTTCCCTCCCTCCCTCCCTCCCTCCCTCCCTCCCTCCCTCCCTCCCTCTTCAGTCCTGTATTGCTTCCTCCTATCTGTCTCTTTTTTTGGCACGCTTTGTTACTAGGACGTATGTGTGAAGAAAAGGCGTGGCCAAAAGTGAGTGTGCATCTGGCGGGTGGTGCTATGCTGATGGTGAACCTGAAGAGGCGCATGGTGGTGAGGTCAGAGAGGAGGATACAAGTTGTCTCTGGTTTATGCCAGCGAGATGGCTCCTGGAATGTGTCTGTCGCATTGAGAAGTGTTCTGTGTTGCTGAACGTGGGCCTGGGCCGTGAGCTTCTCTTTGGGTTATCACTTTCTGGCCTTTTGGACTGACCGATATACCATCCACAGCCAGTTGGAGCATTTGCAGTCAAAGTATATTGGCACCGGCCGTGCGGACACCACAACATGGGAATGGTTGGTAAATCAGCATCGTGACTCCTACTGCTCCTATATGGGCCACTTTGATCTGCTCAACTACTTTGCTGTGGCTGAGAACGAGAGCAAGGCAAGAGTGAAGTTTAACCTGATGGAGAAGATGTTACTCCCATGTGGGCCACCCATGGACAAGCCAGACGAGTCCTAGAAATTGGGCAATGATTGCTGGTTTTTTTCCTCGTGGTACAGGAGTACTTATCTGTAGTTCTTCATGTGAATGTCGTATTTTTTTACTATTGCAACAGAAATGTATGAATTGCTGCACGAAAGCCCCTATTTGTTAACAATTATTCTTATTATTATTCTTATTCTTATTCTTATTATTAATCATCATCAAACAATTTTAATCTTTTTTTTCCAAACAAATATTTGGTGTCAATATCTGATACATCCCCTATCTGCATCTCCGCAGCTACTGTCTTTCCATCTTCCATCCACTGTGGCTGTCGGTTCCGGCACCCGGCCGGCCAAGTCTTCTCACTCCGAATCCAATTTAGACTGATGGAATAATTGGCTGATCAGCTGAATGAAGTGTTTGGGCCTGCGCCCGCCCAGCGCACCTGGGGTTTGGGCTGTTGTGAACATGCTCCTCCTAATTGACACGTTTGGAGCAACAAGCTGGCTAGATGTTACCATTATGCTCTTCTTAAGTAAGTAAACGACGGCTGCTGCTGTGTCTCCTTCTTGTGGATCTTCTGAAGTGGGTTTTCCTTTTGGGGAGGAGAGGAGGAGCACAGTTGCCCATCACTGCAGATGTAGCAGCAGCCGCCGCTGCCGCCGGGCATCCTCCTCTGTGTACAGTGGACGGAACATGGCACGTGTCACAAGGGCCTATTCTGCAGCTTGTTACGGGATGAATGACATCACATGGTGCCCTGACGGATTCGTGACCAATGGGGCCCTGACATGACAATCTACAATGCAATGATGATTGATGATTATTATAATATCTTGTATTGTTTTTTTTTTTCTCTTTGAACAGGGCGTACTTCGGTGGAAAAGGTGTGGCCTTGAGTGGGCGGGCGGGTCTATGCAGATGAAGAGCCCGAAGAGGAGCATGATGGTGTGAGGGCAGAGTAGAGGACTGAAGCTCTCCCTGGTTTGTGAGAGCGAGAAGGCGGCTGTCTGCTGGAATGTGGCTGGGGCCTGCCTGCAGGAGGCTGCCTGTCGCCTTCAGAAGTGTTCTGTGTTGGCGACCGTGGGCCTCGGCGGCGGTCCCTTTTCGGGTTATCGCTTCTCGGCCTTTTGGCTAAGATCAAGTGTAGTACCTCACAGTGCTGCCTTGGTCTTGGCCGGAGGTGCCCCGGGTACCCTGACCCTCGGCCCTAAGTGAAGGCTCCGGTTGATAGCCGGGGTTGGATCTTTTGCTGCTATTGGGGGAACGGCTTAGTCCCGGGGCAACGAGAGGCGATCACCCCTTCTGCCACCGCACGTTGTTGTGGGGGGCAGCTCCCAAAACTGGGAACAAGAACCTGTGGAAGCCTTCTTACTGCACATAGCTGCAGGGGGCTGAATCTGTTGAGAGTTCCTGTGGAGGCCTTTTTACTGCACATAGCTGCAGGGGGCTGAACCTGTTGTGAGTTCCTGTTGAGGCCTTCTTACTGCACATTGCTGCAGGGGGCTACTTGTTGGATTATCAAAGATGGATCTCAGTAAGAAAAAGAACTGTCTGAGGCTGTTGGTGAAGGAAGATACAGCTGTTGACGAAAGTTTGGATGTTTATGTTCTGAAGATTCTTGAAAGGTTTTTTGGAATCAAGAAAAAGGACATTTATTGCATGCAAGAGAACCGGCTTAAAAGGTACTTTGATTTGACTTTGACTTCGGAAGAGTTATGTGGATACGTTTTTGTTAAATGGCTAAAGATGGAACATGAGATGAAGGAATGTTTCGTTATGCAGTCATCGGCTTATGGAAACAGCAAGAAATTGGTGGTCTCAATAGAAGATCCGTTTATTGAAGTAGAAGAGATTCTGGACTATTTAAAGACCCTGTTTGAGGTTGTAAGTTTTGATAAATGTTATTTAAATAAGGTGGGAATCTGGAATGGTAAAAGGAGATTTGTTGTTTGGAATAAAAATAAAAGTGAAGACATTTTGAATGGTAGGATAAGTATTAATGGAAATCCAGGTTTTTGTTATTGGGAAACAGAGTTTGAGAAGCGGTTTGGGTGTAAAGAAAGAGAAGAAGAAGAAATAACAGTTAAAAAAGGTTTGAAGAAAATTCCTGAGAAGAGTCCTGTGAAAAAAGATAAAGAGACTGTTAAAGTGACTGTTAAAAAGCAACAAAAAGAAAAGGTTGTGATGAAAGAGGAAGAAGAGAAAGGGGTTATGGGAAGGAAACGGACTGTAGAAAGTCAAGTTGTTGGGAGAGATGAATATGTGGATGCAGACTTTAGAATAGAAGAGTTAGAAAAGAGTTACTGTAATTCGAGTATTTTTGTTAATGAGTCTGTGTTTTTTGAGAAAGATAAGAAGCATTGATTTGAATGTTAATTTGTTGAAGTTTAAGAGCTTAGATAATTGTTTTGATTTATGGTATAAGGAAAGTTATCATAAGAAAGTTATTATGTGAACAATTTTACTTTTGTTATTTTTTGAAGATTTCTATTTATAATTTTATAAAAATGGTTTCACTTTTTTGTATCTTGTTTTTCGTTAATAAATTTATGTTGAAACCTTATCTGTTCTTATCAGTCCAGTCGAGCTTGCTCCTGGACTGAACTCCAGCATGTAGTAGGGCCGCGACAGGCCGAACCATGCACGGAGAAGGGCAGTGAACCACACGGCTGTCTCTAGCGTGTACGGCATGGGTTTAAAGGTACCCATGTTAGGTGACGAAGGGATGGCCGGATCGAAGCCTTGAGGCTGAGTTGTGTTGAAAGCCCAAAGTGCACAGTGCCCCAGGAGTAGTGACCCTGGGGTGCCCTAACTCACTGGGGATGGGATCCCAATTGAGTGACGGCACATTTGCACAGCACTTTCTTTCTCACATTTTAGCACACACTTCTATCTGCTCGGCTTCGGCCCTGAAGATACGAGGAATTTTTTAATTCCGGTCGAATGTCCGGGCCGTAAGGCACACATTCACTTATTTATTTTTGTATGTCACTGTGTGCACTTTTCCACGTTTGTTTGTCACTGGTCTTTTCGGGTTGCGGCGCCCTTACGGGTACCCCTCCTGAGGTCTAGGGGGTGTGTGTGGCCATATTGGTTCCTCACCCCCTGCCAAGCCCGTGGACTCTCCCTCCGGGAGAGTCCAGACCTTTGTTAAGCTCCTGGCTGACGCCCTGGGTGGCAGCCTAGGCGAAGCCGGGAGCATAGACGGGCGTACCCTTGGCTTCGGCTGAGGGTTGCCACTTGTCCCCGTCCCTTGCAGGTGCCTTCTGGCCCGGAGGGATAGGGAATGGTTTGTGGGGGCCCTTTTCTTATGGAGAGGGCCTGCGATGAGACCGCAACCCAGTGCACGTTTTTGTGTGGCACGCTGCACGATTTTGTTGCACGGGGTGAGTGAGCACGACTTTGGGCTTTAAAAAAAAAAAAAAAAATCTGTTCTTATCAGTTTAATATCTGATACGTCCCCTATCTGGGGACCATATATTAAATGGATTTTTCGAACAGGGAGATGGAAAAAGAGCTTGCTCTGTCCACTCCACGCATTGACCTGGTATTGCAGTACCTCCAGGACCGGTGCACCCCTTCCTAATCCAGTATCCAAAAACAGAACGACTAGATTGCAAGAATAATCCTTCTTCCCTCCTTCCAGCAAGCAAGTGGAAAGCTGTGCCCTGCCTCAGTCTGCACCTCATCTGTTTTTTTGTTTTTTCCTCTCTCTCTCTCTCTCTCTTTCTGCCCAGTGTTGCTTGCTGCATAATACCTGCGTGTGTCAGTCTGTCCATCTCCTGATGATGCAGCAGCAGCAGCCGTAGCTGTAGGATCCATCACCTGCCCATTCTCCTCACAGGCCAAATCCAATTAAGACTGATAGATTAATTGGCTTATCAGATGAATGCAGTGTTTGGACCAGCACGCACGCAAGCAAGCACCTGTGGGATTGTTTGGCCTGTTGTGCACATTCATTCCTGGAAAGTGACACTTTTGGAACAGTTTGGCTGGATGTAAGTAACCATTTTGCTTTTCCAGTCCTTCAGTACGTAATGTATGCCTGTGTCTCCCTCTTGTGGATATTGTAAACGTAACTGGATTAAGTGGAGGCGAGAAAGTCGTCCAGCACTTCCAATGTATCAGGAGCAGCTGGACCTACCTTGCCTGTACAATGGACGGAACACTGCACGTGTCACAGTGGGCAGGTCAGGTCAGGTCAGCTAAGGTCAGGGGTCAGGTCAAGGGATGACATCACAATGGGCCCTGACGGAACACTCAACAATGAGGCCCTGACATCACAATCAACAATGAGGCTCTGACATCACAATCAACAATGAGGCTCTGACATCACAATCAACAATGAGGCTCTGACATCACAATCAACCAAGTTGTTTTTTTTTTTTTTTTCTCTTTTCTTTTCTTTTCTTTTCTTCTTCCTTCCCTCCCTCCCTCCCTCCCTCCTCCCTCCCTCCCTCCCTCCCTCTTCAGTCCTGTATTGCTTCCTCCTATCTGTCTCTTTTTTTTGGCACGCTTTGTTACTAGGACGTATGTGTGAAGAAAAGGCGTGGCCAAAAGTGAGTGTGCATCTGGCGGGTGGTGCTATGCTGATGGTGAACCTGAAGAGGCGCATGGTGGTGAGGTCAGAGAGGAGGATACAAGTTGTCTCTGGTTTATGCCAGCGAGATGGCTCCTGGAATGTGTCTGTCGCATTGAGAAGTGTTCTGTGTTGCTGAACGTGGGCCTGGGCCGTGAGCTTCTCTTTGGGTTATCACTTTCTGGCCTTTTGGACTGACCGATATACCATCCACAGCCAGTTGGAGCATTTGCAGTCAAAGTATATTGGCACCGGCCGTGCGGACACCACAACATGGGAATGGTTGGTAAATCAGCATCGTGACTCCTACTGCTCCTATATGGGCCACTTTGATCTGCTCAACTACTTTGCTGTGGCTGAGAACGAGAGCAAGGCAAGAGTGAAGTTTAACCTGATGGAGAAGATGTTACTCCCATGTGGGCCACCCATGGACAAGCCAGACGAGTCCTAGAAATTGGGCAATGATTGCTGGTTTTTTCCTCGTGGTACAGGAGTACTTATCTGTAGTTCTTCATGTGAATGTCGTATTTTTTTACTATTGCAACAGAAATGTATGAATTGCTGCACGAAAGCCCCTATTTGTTAACAATTATTCTTATTATTATTCTTATTCTTATTCTTATTATTAATCATCATCAAACAATTTTAATCTTTTTTTCCAAACAAATATTTGGTGTCAATATCTGATACATCCCCTATCTGCATCTCCGCAGCTACTGTCTTTCCATCTTCCATCCACTGTGGCTGTCGGTTCCGGCACCCGGCCGGCCAAGTCTTCTCACTCCGAATCCAATTTAGACTGATGGAATAATTGGCTGATCAGCTGAATGAAGTGTTTGGGCCTGCGCCCGCCCCGCGCACCTGGGGTTTGGGCTGTTGTGAACATGCTCCTCCTAATTGACACGTTTGGAGCAACAAGCTGGCTAGATGTTACCATTATGCTCTTCTTAAGTAAGTAAACGACGGCTGCTGCTGTGTCTCCTTCTTGTGGATCTTCTGAAGTGGGTTTTTCCTTTTGGGGGAGGAGAGGAGGAGCACAGTTGCCCATCACTGCAGATGTAGCAGCAGCCGCCGCTGCCGCCGGGCATCCTCCTCTGTGTACAGTGGACGGAACATGGCACGTGTCACAAGGGCCTATTCTGCAGCTTGTTACGGGATGAATGACATCACATGGTGCCCTGACGGATTCGTGACCAATGGGGCCCTGACATGACAATCTACAATGCAATGATGATTGATGATTATTATAATATCTTGTATTGTTTTTTTTCTCTTTGAACAGGGCGTACTTCGGTGGAAAAGGTGTGGCCTTGAGTGGGCGGGCGGGTCTATGCAGATGAAGAGCCCGAAGAGGAGCATGATGGTGTGAGGGCAGAGTAGAGGACTGAAGCTCTCCCTGGTTTGTGAGAGCGAGAAGGCGGCTGTCTGCTGGAATGTGGCTGGGGCCTGCCTGCAGGAGGCTGCCTGTCGCCTTCAGAAGTGTTCTGTGTTGGCGACCGTGGGCCTCGGCGGCGGTCCCTTTTCGGGTTATCGCTTCTCGGCCTTTTGGCTAAGATCAAGTGTAGTATCTGTTCTTATCAGTTTAATATCTGATACGTCCCTATCTGGGGACCATATATTAAATGGATTTTTCGAACAGGGAGATGGAAAAAGAGCTTGCTCTGTCCACTCCACGCATTGACCTGGTATTGCAGTACCTCCAGGACCGGTGCACCCCTTCCTAATCCAGTATCCAAAAACAGAACGACTAGATTGCAAGAATAATCCTTCTTCCCTCCTTCCAGCAAGCAAGTGGAAAGCTGTGCCCTGCCTCAGTCTGCACCTCATCTGTTTTTGTTTTTTTCCTCTCTCTCTCTCTCTCTCTTTCTGCCCAGTGTTGCTTGCTGCATAATACCTGCGTGTGTCAGTCTGTCCATCTCCTGATGATGCAGCAGCAGCAGCCGTAGCTGTAGGATCCATCACCTGCCCATTCTCCTCACAGGCCAAATCCAATTAAGACTGATAGATTAATTGGCTTATCAGATGAATGCAGTGTTTGGACCAGCACGCACGCAAGCAAGCACCTGTGGGATTGTTTGGCCTGTTGTGCACATTCATTCCTGGAAAGTGACACTTTTGGAACAGTTTGGCTGGATGTAAGTAACCATTTTGCTTTTCCAGTCCTTCAGTACGTAATGTATGCCTGTGTCTCCCTCTTGTGGATATTGTAAACGTAACTGGATTAAGTGGAGGCGAGAAAGTCGTCCAGCACTTCCAATGTATCAGGAGCAGCTGGACCTACCTTGCCTGTACAATGGACGGAACACTGCACGTGTCACAGTGGGCAGGTCAGGTCAGGTCAGCTAAGGTCAGGGGTCAGGTCAAGGGATGACATCACAATGGGCCCTGACGGAACACTCAACAATGAGGCCCTGACATCACAATCAACAATGAGGCTCTGACATCACAATCAACAATGAGGCTCTGACATCACAATCAACAATGAGGCTCTGACATCACAATCAACCAAGTTGTTTTTTTTTTTTTTTTTCTCTTTTCTTTTCTTTTCTTTTCTTCCTTCCCTCCCTCCCTCCCTCCCTCCCTCCCTCCCTCCCTCCCTCCCTCTTCAGTCCTGTATTGCTTCCTCCTATCTGTCTCTTTTTTTGGCACGCTTTGTTACTAGGACGTATGTGTGAAGAAAGGCGTGGCCAAAAGTGAGTGTGCATCTGGCGGGTGGTGCTATGCTGATGGTGAACCTGAAGAGGCGCATGGTGGTGAGGTCAGAGAGGAGGATACAAGTTGTCTCTGGTTTATGCCAGCGAGATGGCTCCTGGAATGTGTCTGTCGCATTGAGAAGTGTTCTGTGTTGCTGAACGTGGGCCTGGGCCGTGAGCTTCTCTTTGGGTTATCACTTTCTGGCCTTTTGGACTGACCGATATACCATCCACAGCCAGTTGGAGCATTTGCAGTCAAAGTATATTGGCACCGGCCGTGCGGACACCACAACATGGGAATGGTTGGTAAATCAGCATCGTGACTCCTACTGCTCCTATATGGGCCACTTTGATCTGCTCAACTACTTTGCTGTGGCTGAGAACGAGAGCAAGGCAAGAGTGAAGTTTAACCTGATGGAGAAGATGTTACTCCCATGTGGGCCACCCATGGACAAGCCAGACGAGTCCTAGAAATTGGGCAATGATTGCTGGTTTTTTCCTCGTGGTACAGGAGTACTTATCTGTAGTTCTTCATGTGAATGTCGTATTTTTTTACTATTGCAACAGAAATGTATGAATTGCTGCACGAAAGCCCCTATTTGTTAACAATTATTCTTATTATTATTCTTATTCTTATTCTTATTATTAATCATCATCAAACAATTTTAATCTTTTTTTCCAAACAAATATTTGGTGTCAATATCTGATACATCCCCTATCTGCATCTCCGCAGCTACTGTCTTTCCATCTTCCATCCACTGTGGCTGTCGGTTCCGGCACCCGGCCGGCCAAGTCTTCTCACTCCGAATCCAATTTAGACTGATGGAATAATTGGCTGATCAGCTGAATGAAGTGTTTGGGCCTGCGCCCGCCCGCGCACCTGGGGTTTGGGCTGTTGTGAACATGCTCCTCCTAATTGACACGTTTGGAGCAACAAGCTGGCTAGATGTTACCATTATGCTCTTCTTAAGTAAGTAAACGACGGCTGCTGCTGTGTCTCCTTCTTGTGGATCTTCTGAAGTGGGTTTTCCTTTTGGGGGAGGAGAGGAGGAGCACAGTTGCCCATCACTGCAGATGTAGCAGCAGCCGCCGCTGCCGCCGGGCATCCTCCTCTGTGTACAGTGGACGGAACATGGCACGTGTCACAAGGGCCTATTCTGCAGCTTGTTACGGGATGAATGACATCACATGGTGCCCTGACGGATTCGTGACCAATGGGGCCCTGACATGACAATCTACAATGCAATGATGATTGATGATTATTATAATATCTTGTATTGTTTTTTTTCTCTTTGAACAGGGCGTACTTCGGTGGAAAAGGTGTGGCCTTGAGTGGGCGGGCGGGTCTATGCAGATGAAGAGCCCGAAGAGGAGCATGATGGTGTGAGGGCAGAGTAGAGGACTGAAGCTCTCCCTGGTTTGTGAGAGCGAGAAGGCGGCTGTCTGCTGGAATGTGGCTGGGGCCTGCCTGCAGGAGGCTGCCTGTCGCCTTCAGAAGTGTTCTGTGTTGGCGACCGTGGGCCTCGCGGCGGTCCCTTTCGGGTTATCGCTTCTCGGCCTTTTGGCTTCGATCTTGGCGGATTGAGGTCAGGAGGCAGGTGAGCTGTGGTGTATCTCTACTCGGCCTTGTTCGTGACATACGGACTTGCTGCTATTGGGTGTGGGGAGAAACTGTGGCTTGCTCCTCTCAGGATTTTGGCATACCGGAGGATCGTGGAGGAATCTGTCGGGCTTCGGGACCATTCGACTGGGCAGAGGCGATCGCGGCCTTTTTTGGGCTGTCTTCAAATTTTGGATTAAAAGAAGAAGAAAGCATTGCAAGATGGATCTTGAGATGGAAGAAATCCGAGAGGTGGAGATCGTCCGGATTTTTTTCTGGAAGAGTATGGTCTGAAAGATACCATCCGGATTTATGTGACTCCAGAATTTAGACAAGGTAAAGACCTTTCCTACATTTACAGGCATATTTTTGTGCCCAATTTTTCTTTTGGAGAAGAAAGACTACTTTTGTGTTCAAAGTTTTTTTCTCACGTGGGGTATATGATATCTCCCTCGTGGAGTATTGATTCTTATGTGAAAAACCTTTGCTCTCTATGAAAGGAATAGAGAGGAGGAGGTTTTTGTTGGCCTAAAGTGGTGCCATTATTTCAATATCAGACTAAGCTGCTAACTATTCAAATGTATAGCCCTTTCGTGTCTGATCAAGAAGTGACAAGTTTTGTTTCAATATTGTGAAAAAGTGACTCTTAAAAAGCCATGGAAAAACTAACTTTGGAGTTTGGAATGGCAAAGAGGACTTATGTTGTGGCCTTTAAAAAGGATGCAAGAGAAGAAGGGGGAGTAGCTAGGCCACTCCAATCGCTTTCATTAATAGATGTCGTGATACTCTGTTTTTTCGGGCATGTCTAGATATTGTAAAAGCTGTAGGAAATATGGACATAGCGATATGGATTGTAGGGAGGTGTAAAGATTGTACTTTGATGTTCATCAAGTGGACCAATGCCCGAATAAGAGAAACCAGGAGCAAGGTCAGAGTGAAATGGAGTGTCCTCCACCTAGTGGGGAAGAAGAGAATGCTGGAATGGATCTGGGAGAAAGGGGTGGAGAGGGGGAGGAGGAAAGTAGGAGAGAGGAAAGTTCTGTGGTGGAAGAAAGAGAAGATGGTGTAAGAAGAGAATTGGTAATGGAAAATGAGGCAGGTGGAGTTGATGGAAATGAGTCGGTGGGTGGGAGAAGAGAGGAATTAAGAGAAGAAGGATCGGAGGCAGTTTCAGTGATGAGAGTGGCTGTAGATATGTTGAGGGGATAGCAGTTGAAGGAAGTGGAGGTTCTTTGGAATCTAGTGGCGAGAGTTTACCGTGTGGACAAGAACAGATGGAGATGGAATCAAAACGGTTAAAAAGAGAACCAGTGAAAAAGAAAGTTGCCCTGAGGAGGAGGGAGAGGAGGCTTTAGGGAAAAAAGAATAGTGGAGATTATGTGGGTGAGGTGTCAAGTTCAGAGGATGAATTAAGTAGAAGTGTCTCTTTCATGGGCGGGGACTGCTGTGTCTCCTTCTTGTGGATCTTCTGAAGTGGGTTTTTCCTTTTGGGGAGGAGAGGAGGAGCACAGTTGCCCATCACTGCAGATGTAGCAGCAGCCGCCGCTGCCGCCGGGCATCCTCCTCTGTGTACAGTGGACGGAACATGGCACGTGTCACAAGGGCCTATTCTGCAGCTTGTTACGGGATGAATGACATCACATGGTGCCCTGACGGATTCGTGACCAATGGGGCCCTGACATGACAATCTACAATGCAATGATGATTGATGATTATTATAATATCTTGTATTGTTTTTTTTTTTCTCTTTGAACAGGGCGTACTTCGGTGGAAAAGGTGTGGCCTTGAGTGGGCGGGCGGGTCTATGCAGATGAAGAGCCCGAAGAGGAGCATGATGGTGTGAGGGCAGAGTAGAGGACTGAAGCTCTCCCTGGTTTGTGAGAGCGAGAAGGCGGCTGTCTGCTGGAATGTGGCTGGGGCCTGCCTGCAGGAGGCTGCCTGTCGCCTTCAGAAGTGTTCTGCGGTTGCGAACGCGGGCCTGGGCGGCAAACCCTTTTCAGGTTATCGCTTCTCGGCCTTTTGGCTTCGATCTTGGCGGATTGAGGTCAGGAGGCAGGTGAGCTGTGGTGTATCTCTACTCTCGGCCTTGTTCGTGACATACGGACTTGCTGCTATTGGGTGTGGGGAGAAACTGTGGCTTGCCCTCTCAGGATTTTGGCATACCGGAGGATCGTGGAGGAATCTGTCGGGCTTCGGGACCATTCGACTGGGCAGAGGCGATCGCGGCCTTTTTTTGGGCTGTCTTCAAATTTTGGATTAAAAGAAGAAGAAAGCATTGCAAGATGGATCTTGGAGATGGAAGAAATCCGAGAGGTGGAGATCGTCCGGATTTTTTTTCGGAAGAGTATGGTCTGAAAGATACCATCCGGATTTATGTGACTCCAGAATTTAGACAAGGTAAAGACCTTTCCTACATTTACAGGCATATTTTGTGCCCAATTTTTCTTTTGGAGAAGAAAGACTACTTTTGTGTTCAAAGTTTTTTCTCACGTGGGGTATATGATATCTCCTCGTGAGTATTGACTTATGTGAAAAAACCTTTGCTCTCTATGAGAGGAATAGAGAGGAGGAGGTTTTTGTTGGCCTAAAAGTGGTGCCATTATTTCAATATCAGACGAAGCTGCTAACTATTCAAATGTATAGCCCTTTCGTGTCTGATCAAGAAGTGACAAGTTTTTTGTTTCAATATTGTGAAAAAGTGACTCTTAAAAGCCATGGAAAAACTAACTTTGGAGTTTGGAATGGCAAGAGGACTTATGTTGTGGCCTTTAAAAAGGATGCAAGAGAAGAAGGGGGAGTAGCTAGGCCACCTCCAATCGTTTTCATTAATAGATGTCGTGGATACCTGTTTTTTTCGGGCATGCCTAGATATTGTAAAAGCTGTAGGAAATATGGACATAGCGATATGGATTGTAGGAGGTGTAAAGATTGTACTTTTGATGTTCATCAAGTGGACCAATGCCCGAATAAGAGAAACCAGGAGCAAGGTCAGAGTGAAATGGAGTGTCCTCCACCTAGTGGGGAAGAAGAGAATGCTGGAATGGATCTGGGAGAAAGGGGTGGAGAGGGGGAGGAGGAAAGTAGGAGAGAGGAAAGTTCTGTGGTGGAAGAAAGAGAAGATGGTGTAAGAAGAGAATTGGTAATGGAAAATGAGGCAGGTGGAGTTGATGGAAATGAGTCGGTGGGTGGGAGAAGAGAGGAATTAAGAGAAGAAGGATCGGAGGCAGTTTCAGTGATGAGAGTGGCTGTAGATATGTTGAGGGGGATAGCAGTTGAAGGAAGTGGAGGTTCTTTGGAATCTAGTGGCGAGAGTTTACCGTGTGGACAAGAACAGATGGAGATGGAATCAAAACGGTTAAAAAGAGGAACCAGTGAAAAAGAAAGTTGCCCTGAGGAGGAGGGAGAGGAGGCTTTAGGGAAAAAAAGAATAGTGGAGATTATGGGTGAGGTGTCAAGTTCAGAGGATGAATTAAGTAGAAGTGTCTCTTTCAAGGGCGGGGGAGTTAGCCCTACTGTAAGGGATAGTTGATGGTAAAATGTGCGTCCTTAAATGTACAAGGATTAAATAAGAAGTTTAAACGCATAGCGCTGTATGAATATTTAGAGAATGAAAAAGTAGATTTTATTTTTTTGCAAGAATGTAACATTAGGAAAAAAATTGAGTATGGATACTTGAAACAAGGTTGGAATGGGAATTGTGTATTTTCTGGTGGTAATGAGAATAAAAATGACGGAATAGGTTTTTTATGCAATAATGAATGGGAGATAGAAAGTTTTGAGGAAATTGTTCCGGGGAGAATTTTAATGATTGTAGTTAAAAGAAATTCTATGAAAATAAGATGTTTTTGTGTATATGCATATCCAGAAAAAAGCAAGAGAAAAGATTTATTCGAAGTTCTACAATTATTTATTACTGGGACGGACCCAATTATTGTTGGTGGTGATTTTAATTGTCATTTAAACAAGAAGAAAGACGGTTCTGTTACGGTGTTAAAAGGGATTTTGGATTCTGGTGGTTTAAAAGACGTTTGGGAAGTTTGTGGTAGAAAGAAAGAACAGGAAATTACATGGAGAAGTAAGAATTATGAATCGAGAATTGATTATTTTTTTATATCAGATTATTTTAAAGCTACGGTTTTTAGATCAGATGTTTGCTGCTTTTCTGACCATAATTTAGTTCAATGTGCGTTAGATGTGGAAGAAAAAGAGCAAAAAAAGCCGACGCATTGGAAATTAAATGTAAGCCTTTTAGAGGATAAAGATAGTAGGAATAGTTTTTGTAGATTTTATAAAAAATTGGGCTCAAAAAAGAAGTTTTATACTGATATTCTGAAATGGTGGGATTTTGTAAAAGAGCAAATTAAAAGATTTTTTGTAAGGATTGGTAAAAGGAAAGCCGAGGAAAAGAAAAAGTTATATATGGTTTTAAATGCTAGATTGCAGAGTTTTTATGTTTTCCAAAATAATGGTTTAGATTTTAATGATGATATTGTAAGTGTTAAAGATGAGATAAAAAGGGTTTTACAGGAGAGAGGAAAAGAGATTATTTTTAATTCCAGGGTGAAAATCTTAGATGAGGACGAAAAATGTTCCAACTTCTTTTTTAAAAAAATTAGAGGGAAGAAAGATTTTATGGAGGTTTTAGAAGGAGAAGCTGTTTTAGAGAAAAAGTTGGAAAAAGTGGAAGATTTTTATGGAAATTTGTTTGGAGAAAAGTATTGCGATAGATCCTTGTGTGATTTTTTTCTAAATTCTCTTGATAAATCGTTTAATGATGCTGAAAGAAATAGTTTAATAAGTGAGGTAACAAATGAAGAAATTTTAGGTACAATTAGAAGCTTTGCAAATTTAAAAACTCCTGGTTTAGATGGATTACCAATTGAATTTTACAAGACGTTTTGGTGTATTATTGTGGATGATTTTAGTGAGGTAATTCATAGGGTATTATTGAATATGTCAGTGCCGAAGTCATGGTTAGAAGGGGTGATTGTTTTATTGTTTAAAAAGGGAGAAAAACAATTAGTTAAAAATTGGAGACCGATTACGTTATTAAATACAGATTACAAAATATATGCAAAGGTCCTGGCAAATAGGTTAAAAAAGGTTATTGCTTCGGTAATAGAAATAGATCAATCTTGTGCGGTGCCTGGGAGAAAAATAGTGGACTCTTTAATTTTATTAAGGGATGTTTTATGGGATTGTAGTGACAGAAATCAGAAAATGGCAGTTGTATCCTTAGATTTCGAGAAGGCTTATGATAGAGTTGCACATAATTTTTTATTTCAGGTTTTAGAAAAATTGGGTTGTCCAGGTCGTTTTATTGAGCAAGTTAAATGTTTGTATAGAGATTCTTTTAGCAAAATATCTGTTAATGGTTTTTTATCAAAAGAGGTTAAAATTAGAAGTGGTGTGAAGCAAGGTTGCCCGTTATCCCCAATATTGTTTATTAGTGCAATTGAGCCATTATTATGTGCAATTAGAAGAGATAAGGTGATAAGTGGTATTTTTATTCCTGGAGGTAGAAATGAGTTGGTGAAATTAATTGCGTATATGGATGATGTGACAGTTTTAATTAAAGATCAGAGAAGTCTAAGAAGGGTTTGTAGAGTTTTAAAGTGGTTTTGTGGTGCGTCGGGTTTTAAAATTAATTATGATAAGTCTAATTTTATGTGTATTGGAGATTTGGTTTTAGAAGAGGATTGTGAGTTATCATGTGTTTCAGAATTAAAGATTTTAGGCATATTTTTTTCTAAATCTGTTGGCAACATTAAGAATTGGGAGTC
>JAKVIS010002111.1:0-25669 GCA_033119425.1 Bufotes viridis
GAGGCGAGAACCCAGTAGAGGCCTGGGGCACCTCTCGCACTGCGAACATGAGATAGGGCAGAAGCAGATCCCAGTCCTTCCCATCTCTAGACACCACCCTCTTTAACATATTTTTTAGAGTTTGGTTAAACCTCTCCACAAGACAGTCTGTTTGCGGATGGTAAACGGACGTCCGTAACTGCTTTATACGCAACAATTTACACAGTTCCCTCATTACTTTGGACATAAAAGGGGTCCCTTGGTCGGTCAGAACCTCTTTTGGCAGGCCCACACGGGAAAACATCTCCATTAACTCTTTGGCAATGAGCTTAGCTGAGGTATGTCGCAGAGGCACCGCCTCCGGATACCGGGTGGCATAGTCGAGAACTACCAGAATGTGTTGGTGGCCCCTGGCAGACTTTGGTACAGGCCCAATTAAATCCATAGCGATTCGCTCAAACGGTACTTCAATAATTGGCAGAGGTACCAGAGGACTACGGAAATGTGGCTGGGGGCTAGTTACCTGACAGGTCGGACAGGACTTACAATAATTCTCTACCTCCTTGAACACACTGGGCCAATAAAACCGCTGCAGTATGCGGTCCTGGGTTTTCTGCCACCCCAGGTGTCCCCAAGAACATGTTGGTGGGCAAGCTCCATGACAAGCTTGCGATACGCTGTGGGCACCACCAACTGTTCAACAGGTTCGCCTCGGATTTGGTTCACCCGATACAACATATCCTGCAGAACAATAAAACGTGGGAACATTAATTCAGCCCCTGGTTTCTGGGGTTTACCATCAATTTCCAGCACATTCTCCCAGGCCCTGGTTAGGGTTTGGTCCCGGTGTTGTGCGGTCCCAAAATTTTCCCGGAGACATTGAGGTCTGCCAACTCAGGTCCCGGTGGCAAGTCCTCCGTGTCTCCCACCATTACACTCAGTGGGGTTGTCTCCCCCTCTACCGCTGGAGCAGTGGTCACCCTACCGCCGGCCCTTCAGACTCGGGCTCCCAGGGTTCTGGCCTTCCAGTGGTATCAGGCCACTCTACTAGGGTCACCCCTGTCTCGGGTCCCTCAGATACCTTTATTACCGGCCACAGCGCCGGAAAACCGGGGAAGTCCCTCCCAAGTATCAGTTCGTGTGGGAGTTTAGTAGCGACAGCCACCTCGTGGGTCCACCTACCAGCCGCGGTGGACAAAGTCACTAGTGCAGTGGGGTAGTCTTTCAGGTCTCCGTGGATGCACAGGACCCCGACTTTACGGCCAGTATACTCCGCAGGCCGTACAAGGGCAGCCCTTACCAGGGAGACTAAACTCCCGGAGTCCAGCAGAGCCACCGCCAGAGAGTCTCCCACCTCTACCTGACACAGGTGGTTATGGTCCTGCACCTCACGGGTGCCAGTTGCGCACAGCTTCCGTGCATACAGGGAGTGACGACCCCCGTAGTTCATATCCATCGGCTCATCCCGATGCGGACAGTCGGCCCTGATGTGGCCGGGCTCCTGACACCTCCAGCATACCACGGGAAGCGGACTCGCAGGGGGTATATTCCGTGCAGGCCGCTCTGTCGCCGGACGTCGGAACTGGGGCAGAGGCCTCCGGGGTTTGACTGACCCCTTCCCAGCAAGACTCCCCTGCAGGTTTCTGGTGGCCTCGTAACGCTCCACCAGGTCGACCATCTCCAGGGCATTGGTGGGCGATACCTGGCCGATCCAGTGCTGGAGAGGGTATGGCAAAGCCCTCCAGAAGACATCGGCTAACAGACGGTCGAGCATAGCAGTGGGAGTCAGTATGTCTGGCTGCAGCCATTTTTGCAACCGTTGTAGCAAGTCATAGTATTGTGGCCTGGCGGGTTCAGCCGGGTTAAACTCCCACTGATGCACCCGCTGGGCCGGACCAAAACATTCACCCCCAGTCTTGCCAGGATCTCACCTTTCACAGTCGGGTAGTCAGCTGCTTGGTCACCTGGGAGGTCAAAAATACTTGCTGGGGTCCAGACGCCAGGAACGGAGCGACGACCTCTGCCCACTGTTCTCGGGGTAATTTCTCCCTCACGGCCACCTTCTCGAAGACCGCCAGATAGGTCTCAACATCATCCGAGGGGGTCATCTTAGGGATCGCGGCACGGACAGCTTTCCGGGCATCGTGGACGCGGTGGGACGCTCCTGCCGCTTGCAACGCCATCACGTGCTGTAGCAGTAGCTGGTTGGTCTCCCGCTGCTGCACGTTAGCCTCTATGAGGGCTTTCACAGCCGCCTCCATTTTGTCAGGGATCACAGGCTGCAACTTTGCCGGCTTAATATAGGACATTCACTTTTGCTCAGCAAAAAAAACAAAGTTCGGCGTTCACGCCAGCCTCACTGCGCATGCCCGCATCCTCCACCAAATGTGGGGAGTCGCTCTGGTAGACAGCGGTGCGGGTGCAGTTTAGAGGCAAAACAAGGAGTCCAGATTGTGCATCAAACAGTGTTTTATTCACACTTGCACACCATAAATGAAAACAGTCTCTTGGTGACAGTTCACACACAACAAAAATAATGTGGCAAAACCAAAAACAGGCCAACACAGGGTCCAGTCACCTTGGGTGGTTTAGGTGCGGGTTCACACCTAGCAGTCGGCTCAGCCGCAGGCGATTCCTCCTTCAGGTTGCAGGGAAACACCACCTTGCTGAGCTCCGTCCTCCAGCACAGAGAACTCCACAGCCCTGTTAGCAGGCTCCAGGATAATCACCACAGACACAGCTGCTGGCTATGTTTTATACCCAGCCCAAAACCAGGACTGAGGTAATAGGTAGTAGTCACCAGCACTCACTCAATTGCACACTGCCCGGGAGAGGAGCGAACTCCAAAACCTAAAAGGAAGAAAATCCCAGCAGTCGTGTCTTCATGCGGGTAAATGGTTTTATTGGGGTCCTACAATCAGGACGCGTTTCGGCGACATGCCTTTCTCAACAGCTTCAGTAGGTACATCCAAGCACATAGAGGTACAAAGTATATATACACTAGGATCCTCCCACTGGGATGTGGCTCACACCCCAGGAAGAGGAGGGGTAGATAGTAAACAAAATTGACAGGTAAACAAGAAAAAATAAAATAACAATATCATGTAGAAATCACATATTATATAAGATGGGAAGAAATGGCTATCTTACGCCTTGTCGATTAGTCTCGTGATAATACATGAGTAGAAGTCTGAAAAAAACCAAATATGTAATTAGTCAAAATACCAATAGTCATATTATAAATGCATAATTTCATAATCTCTGTTGAGGCCCTTTGGTTGTAGCGTATCCAGGGTATGAATCCAAAAGGCCTCCCGTCGCAGAAGTAACTTCTTGATGTCGCCCCTCTGCGGGGTCTTCTGATTTGCTCCAGGACTTGGAATTTTAGTTGTGCTATGGTATGTCTGCATCTGTCAAAGTGGTAGGGTATAGGGAGCAGGAGGTTTCCTGTCCTGATGTTAGATTTGTGTTTGTTGATTCTGTCCCTCACTGCCTGCATTGTCTCGCCAATGTACAACAGACCACAGGGACATTTGATCAGGTATATAACATTAGAAGATTCGCATGTAAAAAACCTTTTACTTCAAATGAACGTCCGGAATGGGGATGGTAAAATGATGAGCCCCTGATGATGTGTGAACACTGGAGACAATGCAGGCAGGGAACGTACCTTTGCGTGGTGTGGAGAGTGTAATCTGACGTGGTACCTTTTGGAGAGGGCCTATGTCAGCCTTGACTAATATATCTCTATAATTTGGAGTTTTTTATTGCAGATCAAGGGTGGGTTTCTGAACTCAGGGACTGATGGATAGGCTTTTCCCAGAAGGTGCCAATGTTTCCTGACAATGTCATCAATCTTTTTATTGAAGGGGTGAAATTTGTGCACCAAGGCTACCCTAGGTGTGTCCCTATTGGAATAAGCTGTAGTTCCTGTTCCCTCCACTCTACAATTTGTTAAAATATGTTGTGGATAACCTCTCTCCTGAAATCTCGATGTCATTTCATCTAGTCGTATCTGTTGTGTGGATGGATCAGATACAATCCTCCTGACACGTTGGTACTGTGACTTGGGTATAGAGTTTTGAGGGCTGAAGGGTGTGCACTGGCATAGTGTAGAAGGCTGTTCCTATCAGTTTCTTTCCTGAAAAGGTCAGTATGTAAATGTCCTTCATGATCCTTTTCAACTAATACATCTAGAAAGCTAACCTTATCCCTATCACATGACATGGTGAATTGTAGACCGTCACACTTGCTATTCAAATGATCCAGGAACTGGGATAGGGTCTCACGTGGCCCCGCCCATATGCAAAACACATCATCTATAAATCTCTTCCAGATCAAAGCATTCTCCTGAAATAACGTATTCGTGTATATATGAGTTTCTTCAAATGATGCCATGAATAAATTTGCATAGGGCGGGGCCACGTTCGACCCAATCGCAGTCCCCCGCCTCTGGAGGTAATATTTGTCACCAAACATAAAGTAGTTCTCAACTAGAACAATCTCCAGGAGCTGCATCAAGAAGTCACAAACAGGTAATTCAAAATCACTCTCAATGAGTGCCAAAGAGACCGCCTGCATGCCATCCTGGTGACCTATTGACGTGTATAAACTTACCACGTCAATGGTCACCAGGAGGCTGTCCGTGGGAACACAATCAAGATCACGAATAATACTCAAAAAGTGTGGAGTATCCAGCAAGAATGATCTAGTTATCTTAACTAGGGGAGTCAAGGCCTTTTCTAAGACAATGGCCAATGGACTTAGGATGGAATTAACTGAGGACACTATGGGCCTGCCAGGGGGATCTGTAAGGGTCTTATGAACTTTGGGCAGTACGTACAACACAGGAGTAATAGGTGAGTAGTTTATCAAAAATTTTCCCAAGTTCTGATCAATCACTGCCAAAGATTCAAAGTGATGGACCAATGATATAATCCTCTCTTTGATCTTAAAGACCGGATCCCTATCAAGGAGTTGATATGTCTGTGTATCAGACAACTGTCTCATTACTTCTGCCACATATTTAGTTTTGTCCATCACAACAATGGAGCCGCCTTTATCTGCAGGCTTAATAATTAATGATTTGTCCCTCATCAAGGCTTGGATGGCACTTCTATCCTCCTTAGTCACATTGGATGTCATATGTAGTTCACCACTTTTAGAGGGCTGTTGTTGAAATCAAAGAGCAAGTGCTGGCAACTGAACAACAATTACAGGACTCCCTGAGCAGTGAAGATTTCACTAAATTGAAGGAGGACATCGATACACAAATTGCTGCATACAAGAAAGACACGGAAGAAAAGAAGAGGTCGAAATACCTACGAGACTGTGAAGATTACCATCTAAACAAAGTATACAGATGGCAAGATACATCGTTCCGCTCACGACCGGCTTACAGAAGGCCCGCGGGATCAGGATCGCACAGCTCCAGTTCCGGCAACGAATCAGTGAGCGCGCGGGAGCCGCGCCATTTTCAGAGAGGAGGCCGGCGTCCACGTGGAGGAGGCAGAGGCGAGCGGGCCGGAAACACCGCCGGCGCAGCATCCGAGACGGGACAACTCCAAGTACAGACTCGTTCACAGGTAAGACCTTACCGCTTGTGATAAATCTTTCTTCCCAGTGTCTGAGCAGCCAGCAGATGAAAGCCCTACAGAAGGGCCTATCATTTAGTCCTTCCTCCCAGTATGATAGCTTTCAAAATGACATTGATCTACAACAATTTTTTCGCAAAGTAAGGCTCAAAGCACACTTTGCTGGTTCTACAACAGCCTCTCCACAATCAGAAGAGAACATTACTAAGACATGTTTATGTCTTAAAGACTTGGACCTGAGGATCAAGTCCACATTTATGCCCCCCAAAACGCAGCATCCAGTGGAAGCATATATTCAACTCGTCAACAAAGAAGTGAGAGAGCAGTTCAACAAGATTAAAAGTGGTGAACTACATATGACATCCAATGTGACTAAGGAGGATAGAAGTGCCATCCAAGCCTTGATGAGGGACAAATCATTAATTATTAAGCCTGCAGATAAAGGCGGCTCCATTGTTGTGATGGACAAAACTAAATATGTGGCAGAAGTAATGAGACAGTTGTCTGATACACAGACATATCAACTCCTTGATAGGGATCCGGTCTTTAAGATCAAAGAGAGGATTATATCATTGGTCCATCACTTTGAATCTTTGGCAGTGATTGATCAGAACTTGGGAAAATTTTTGATAAACTACTCACCTATTACTCCTGTGTTGTACGTACTGCCCAAATTGACGTGGTAAGTTTATACACGTCAATAGGTCACCAGGATGGCATGCAGGCGGTCTCTTTGGCACTCATTGAGAGTGATTTTGAATTACCTGTTTGTGACTTCTTGATGCAGCTCCTGGAGATTGTTCTAGTTGAGAACTACTTTATGTTTGGTGACAAATATTACCTCCAGAGGCGGGGGACTGCGATGGGGTCGAACGTGGCCCCGCCCTATGCAAATTTATTCATGGCATCATTTGAAGAAACTCATATATACACGAATACGTTATTTCAGGAGAATGCTCTGATCTGGAAGAGATTTATAGATGATGTGTTTTGCATATGGGCGGGGCCTCGTGAGACCCTATCCCAGTTCCTGGATCATTTGAATAGCAAGTGTGACGGTCTACAATTCACCATGTCATGTGATAGGGATAAGGTTAGCTTTCTAGATGTATTAGTTGAAAAGGATCATGAAGGACATTTACACACTGACCTTTTCAGGAAAGAAACTGATAGGAACAGCCTTCTACACTATGCCAGTGCACACCCTTCAGCCCTTAAAAACTCTATACCCAAGTCTCAGTACCAACGTGTCAGGAGGATTGTATCTGATCCATCCACACAACAGATACGACTAGATGAAATGACATCGAGATTTCAAGAGAGAGGTTATCCTCAACATATTTTAACAAATTGTAGAGTGGAGGGAACAGGAACTACAGCTTATTCCAATAGGGACACACCTAGGGTAGCCTTGGTGCACAAATTTCATCCCTTTAATAAAAAGATGGATGACATCGTCAGGAAACATTGGCACCTTCTGGGAAAAGCCTATCCATCAGTCCCTGAGTTCAGAAACCCACCCTTGATCTGCAATAAAAAAACTCCAAATTATAGAGATATATTGGTTAAGGCTGACATAGGCCCTCTCCAAAAGGTACCACGTCAGATTACACTCTCCACACCACGCAAAGGTACGTTCCCCTGCCTGCATTGTCTCCAGTGTTCACACATCATCAGGGGCTCATCATTTTACCATCCCCATTCCGGACGTTCATTTGAAGTAAAAGGTTTTTTTACATGCGAATCTTCTAATGTTATATACTTGATCAAATGTCCCTGTGGTCTGTTGTACATTGGCGAGACAATGCAGGCAGTGAGGGACAGAATCAACAAACACAAATCTAACATTAGGACAGGAAACCTCCTGCTCCCTATACCCTACCACTTTGACAGATGCAGACATACCATAGCACAACTAAAATTCCAAGTCCTGGAGCAAATCAGAAGACCCCGCAGGGGGGGCGACATCAAGAAGTTACTTCTGCGACGGGAGGCCTTTTGGATTCATACCCTGGATACGCTACAACCAAAGGGCCTCAACAGAGATTATGAAATTATGCATTTATAATATGATTATTGGTATTTTGACTAATTACATATTTGGTTTTTTTCAGACTTCTACTCATGTATTATCACGAGACTAATCGACAAGGCGTAAGATAGCCATTTCTTCCCATCTTATATAATATGTGATTTCTACATGATATTGTTATTTTATTTTTTCTTGTTTACCTGTCAATTTTGTTTACTATCTACCCCTCCTCTTCCTGGGGTGTGAGCCACATCCCAGTGGGAGGATCCTAGTGTATATATACTTTGTACCTCTATGTGCTTGGATGTACCTACTGAAGCTGTTGAGAAAGGCATGTCGCCGAAACGCGTCCTGATTGTAGGACCCCAATAAAACCATTTACCCGCATGAAGACACGACTGCTGGGATTTTCTTCCTTTCAAAACCAGGACTGGACCGTGGGGAGCAGCCACCCACCCTACTCTTTAGCTGCTCCCAGTAAGAGCCGGCCCGGATCGGCTTTGCAGCCATGCTATTTAACAGAGTCAAACAGCACTAGCTGCTGCAGACAAAAACCCGGCTCTCACCTCACCGAGGCCAGCAACCTCGGTGACACGTACCTGCCATCGCATATGACACCTTGCACCCTCTTACACATGTGAGAGTGAATCTGGATCACACATCCTCAGTACTATGCTTTTGATATAACAACTGATTTCTCAGCAAAATTAAACATGGCTTCTCAGCCTAATTTATAATAAATATACCCTATGCTATGCAACAATGAGGCATTGGTATACAGTTTGATCAAAGATCATAGGCCCACTTACCACGACAAGGTTGCCTCTTCAAGTGGGGACCTACTCTAACTTTGTCGCAGCACTGCGCGGCAACCAACGGCGCACCATAACAGCACCAGCTGACGGCGGGACCCAGTAGCCACACAGCGCCCACACTGTGCAGCAAGTGCACCCTGGCTCTGGGCCCCACCACTCCACAAGCACAGCACCAAGGCAGCAATGGCAGCCGCATGCGAACGGGTGCAAAGAGTTCACCCAGTCACAACCCTCAGGAAATTCATCTGAGAGATAGTAGGATTATAATTAATAAATGCTACCATCTCCTTTTCTACAGTGAGAACAAATTGGTTCCTTTCTAATTGATGCCTCCCTGCTGGACTGGTTAATTTTGATCTTTCATTTGGATTTCTGTTCTGGTTAAGACTAGTAAAGTTCGGGTTCGTACCGAACTTTAGGGTTTTTGGTACCTGGTCACGAACATTTCCGTAAAAGTTCGGGTTCAGGTTCGGTCTTCAGCGATTTCTGCAGGGCAGCCAATCAACAAGCGTTTCACTAGTCTGCCCTTAATAGCCATCACAGTCATGCCACCAGATCGCGCTGAACTTCGCGAATTCGGCCAGGAACAGCTGACCGATACCAAAAGGATCTGTTCCTACAGCAGCTCCGGCTGGTGGGTAAGTGATCTCTGTAGCCGGAGACAGCGCAAGACGCCGCGCTTAGGCACAGAGCACCTATTCTTCCCACAGTACCGCGACAGCTAATGACTATATACAATGCTTATATACATATGTTCTGAAGCCCCAGGTGAAGTTAGACCATTCGTGGTTTGTATATTACAAGACTTGCCATCAGTGGCAACCACTACATACCTTTGTCTTGTGGACGACTGTTCCACAATACGGTGGGACCCCATTCATAGACTATTTACCCATTAGTACAATAAGTAGCTTTTTTATTTTATTTCAAGTGGCATTTTTAACATCGGATCATTGACTTATAATTATGAACTATTGACCACATCTATTCTCTATCAGCAATATATCATCTATAATCATACTTATTTTTATTAATAAACTAGATTAGAATTTACCCATATATGAGTGTGCCTGCTTATCTCTTTACTTCTTACTTTCCACTATCCTGACTGAGTGAGTCAGATCTAGCAGTAATTGCACCTCTATCATTTGTTTGGACAGTAGAGCCGTCTATTTCCTTCACCTCTCCATTATTAATGATCTTGTAGAAGGCTTGCACAGTAAAATATCAATTTTTTCAGATGACACTAAACTGTGTAAAGTAATTGACACGGAAGAAGACAGTATACTGTATATATACTACAGAGGACAGTATACTGTATATATACTACAGAGGACAGTATACTATATATATACTACAGAGGACAGTATACTGTATATATACTACAGAGGACAGTATACTGTATATACACTACAGAGGACAGTATACTGTATATATACTACAGAGGACAGTATACTGTATATATACTACAGAGGACAGTATACTGCTACAGAGGGAACGGATAGATTGGAGGCTTGGGCAGATAAATGGCCGATTAGGTTTAAAGGGAATCTGTCACCAGCATATTAGCTAAAAAAAAAATCATAAATCCATGTGTAATAAATTACCTTCTTTCCATAGGTCTTCTTGTTTCACTTGTGTGCCTTGTCAGTTCTTCAAAAAAACGCTTTTTCGGATATGCAAATTAAGCTGTAAGGAGCCCAGAGGGGCGTTATTCCTTTACCAAGGTGCCCAGGAACGCCCCCTGATGCGCCGGGTCCGCCTAAATTTTAAAAAGAAGAACGCCTATAAGATGTAAAATCGCCTCCCAGAGGCTAGGCTAAGTGCTCGACCCCCCCAGCTCCTCTCTCTGCCACAAATATCCCCGATCCGCCTCTCGCCGGCAGCCTGAAATGCCGCGCAGGCGCAGTGACGCTGTTGCCCTCAGTTTCCATATCATCGCGCAGGCAATCGCCGACACTGCGCCTGCGTGGGCGCTCATGACATTTTTTTTTTTTAGCTAATATGCTGGTGACATATTCCCTTTAACACTGACAAATGTAAGGTTATGCACATGAGAAGGAATAATGCAAGTCACCAGTACATACTAAATGGTAAAACACTGGGTAACACTGACATGGAAAAGGACCTAGGAATTATAATGAACAGCCAACTAAGCTGCAGAAACGAGTGTCCGGCAGCTGCTGCCAAGGGCAATAAGATAATGGGTTGCATCAAAATGGGCATAGACGTCCATGATGAGAACATAGTCCTACCACTTTACAAGTCACTAGTCAGACCACACATGGAGGACTGGGTACAGTTCTGGGCTCCTATGAACAAGGCAGACATAGCAGAGCTGGAGAGGGTTCAGAGGAGGGCAACTAAAGTAATAACTGGAATTTGTCGACTACAAAATTAGGGTTATTCACTTTAGAAAAAAGACTTCTCAGGGGAAATCTAATAACTATGTATAAATATTTTAGGGGTCAGTACAGAGATCTCTCCCATCATCTATTTATCCACAGGACTGTGACGAGGAGACATGCACTGCATCTGGAGAAACGAAGGTTTCTACACAAACATAGAAGAGGATTCTTTACGGTAAGAGCAGTGAGACTATGGAACTCTCTGCCTGAGGAAGTGGTGATGGTGAGTACAATAAAGGAATTCAAGAGGGGCCTGGATGTATTTCTGGAGTGTAATAATATTACAGGCTATAGCTACTAGAGAGGGGTCATTGATCCAGGGAGTTATTCTGATTGCCTGATTGGATTCGGGAACAAAATTGGCTTTTACTTCACTGTTTTTTTTTTTACTTCCTCTGGATCAACTTGCAGAATAAAAGGCCGAACTTGATGGACAGATGTCTTTTTTCAGACTTCTAAACTATGTTACTATGTTACATCCTATTTGTCATTCTACTTGACCACAAATACCTGGCCATTTACAAGTGTGAATGACGCCACTTTTCCCACATGTCTGGACATCAGCTCTTGTGGGAATCCAGCTCTATTTTTTGGACTTTCCCATATAGCCCCCTGTATTTCCAGTTTAACAGTAATAGAGAGTCTCATACCGATCACAGGCAGGGTGGGAAACGGTTTCTTTTTTTTTTTTTTTTTTACCAAACATTTGTGTTTAGAGGAGATATATATATAAAAAAATCTTAGTTTCCCTTTTAACTGGATCTGTCCTTTGATTACCATTATTTATTCAATACAGGAAACTATGTTTGTTTGGGGAACTCTCACAGTGCTCCCAATCATCGTTCCGAGACCTCGGCTATCTCATTAGGGAGGTCACTAACGGGCTAAGCATGAAGATGGCTTCTCTTATATATGTTTTTTTTTATGTTTAACAAAAGATGATCTATGGTTGAAACACATATCACATTCTGAACATGAAAATGGCTTCTCCCCTGTGTGAATTCTCTGATGTCCAAAAAGAACGGATTTGTGCTTAAAACATTTCCCACATTCTGAACAAGAAAATGGCTTCTCTCCTGTGTGAATTCTCTGATGTTCAACAAGACCTGATTTACGGTTAAAACATTTCCCACATTCTGAACATGAATATGGCTTCTCTCCTGTGTGATTTCTCTGATGTATAACAAGATCTGATTTACGGTTAAAACATTTCCCACATTCTGAACATGAAAATGGCTTCTCTCCTGTGTGATTTCTCTGATGTATAACAAGACCTGATTTACGGTTAAAACATTTCCCACATTCTGAACATGAAAGTGGCTTCTCTCCTGTGTGATTTCTCTGATGTCGAACAAGAGCTGATTTATGCTTAAAAAATTTCCCACATTCTGAACATGAATATGGCTTCTCTCCTGTGTGATTTCTCTGATGTACAACAAGATTTGACTTGTGTTTAAAACATTTCTCACATTCTGAACATGAAAATGGCTTCTCTCCTGTGTGATTTCTCTGATGTCTAACAAGATCTGATTTGTGTTTAAAACATTTCTCACATTCTGAACATGAAAATGGCTTCTCTCCTGTGTGATTTCTCTGATGCATAACAAGAGCTGATTTACTGTGAAAACATTTCCCACATTCTGAACATGAAAATGGCTTCTCCTCTGTGTGATTTCTCTGATGTATAATAAGAACTGATTTGTGCTTAAAACATTTCCCACATTCTGAACATGAAAATGGATTCTCTCCTGTGTGATGTCTCTGATGTTTAGCAAGATATGATTTACGGTTAAAACATTTCCCACATTCTGAACATGAAAATGGCTTCTCTCCTGTGTGATTTCTCTGATGTATAACAAGATCTGATTTATAGTTAAAACATTTCCCACATTCTGAACATGAAAATGGCTTCTCTCCTGTGTGATTTCTCTGATGTATAACAAGAGCTGATTTATAGTTAAAACATTTCCCACATTCTGAACATAAAAATGGCTTCTCTCCTGTGTGATTTCTCTGATGTATAACAAGACTTGGTTTACGGTAAAAACATTTCCCACATTCTGAACATGAAAATGGCTTCTCTCCTGTGTGATTTCTCTGATGTCTAACAAGAGCTGATTTCTGCTTAAAACATTTCCCACATTCTGAACATGAAAATGGCTTCTCTCCTGTGTGATTTCTCTGATGTCTAACAAGAGCTGATTTCTGCTTAAAACATTTCCCACATTCTGAACATGAAAATGGCTTCTCTCCTGTGTGAACTCTCTGATGTCTAACAAGACCTGATTTATGGTTAAAACATTTCCCACATTCTGAACATGAAAATAGCTTCTCTCTTGTGTGATTTCTCTGATGTATAACAAGACTTGGTTTACGGTAAAAACATTTCCCACATTCTGAACAAGAAAATGGCTTCTCTCCTGTGTGAATTCTCTGATGTATAACAAGATGTGATTTCTGCTTAAAACATTTCCCACATTCTGAACATGAAAATGTCTTCCCTCTTACATGAGATGTTTGATGTTTAGCACCTCTTCTGTGACTTTTATTCTGTGTTACAGTCTGTAATGAATCAGAAGATCCGACCTGTTTAAAAGAATCAAATGATGCATTGTTGCTGTGATTGGATGAGGGTATATGTTGTATATTGGCATGCTCTTCAAATGTATCTTGTGTGACACCACAATCATCTACTTCAAAATCTGAAGATACCAGATGTTTCTCTAAGCTCCTGGTGCAGTCATCTGCCAAGAAAAAAACATTTTTTTTATTGATGAATAAAATTGTATTGAAGTTTTATAACTTTTCCAATAAAAAAATCTACAGAAATTACAAGGAATGGCCCAAAATTGAAGTATCAACTGACATCAAAATAGTGGTGGCCAAACAGACCACAATATAATAGTTGACCAAGGGGCATAACTAGAAAATGCTGGCTCCCATCTTGAGAAACTTCCCTGCAACCCCCACCCAATCAGTCATTTAAAATATATATAAATAAAACATTTCCTAGCGCTGGACAAGAGACGACGAATCCCCTCTTAGTGCCCCACACGATAGTTATCTCCCCTCAGTGTCCCTTTCATAGTGGAATTTCCCCTTAGTGCCCTCTTCACAGTACTGATGCTCCCTAAGTGCCCCCACACAGTAGTTATGCCCCCTCAGTGTTACCACACAGTAGTTATGCCCCCTTTGGCACCCCGTGCAGTAGTGCTGTCCCTTAGTGTCCCCTTTACATCAGTAAAGCTCCTGTACTGTGAATAAAGTTAAAGTAATACCGAGCACATCATGCTCTTCCCAGCAGTAGGCAAATATCTGGTGTTCAGTGGTGAGACTTTTTTGTATGACCTCTTAAGGCTACATTCACACGTGAAAAAAAGGCCATAAAAATGGACAAACTCACTTTTTTATGGACACTTGTCAACCATTTCATTTTTATTATTTTCATGTAAAGTACATACATATGTGGAATACAAGTACAATCATTATTGAAGCAAAAATTCTCAAACGGTCAAACCCAACTCGGGTAATTATATGTATATGAAATAGGAAGAAAGAGAAAAGAAAGAAAAATGGTACAACTGCATACATATGTTAAAGAAACTAATTCGCAGCCACCCCCCACCCCCACCCCGCTGGAACCGCATTCAGTCTGAAGTGAAATTCAGATCTTTTTCATTCTCTTAACTTATACTACCAGTGTTTGTATCAGTAAAAAGGTTTTGTTGACATCCGTGGCTTTCTGCAATGTGCAGACCGACGAGGAGGGCAGAGGTAAAAAATGGGTGGAAGATGATGAAAAATTAACCCCTTCCCCCCAAAAAATATAGAAAATAATATAATAATATATCACGATATATATCACATATGCTTCAAATTGTATCGCAATATAGATTTTAGGCCATATCGCCCACCCCTAGGTAAGTGTTTTACTTATTTTTGCTGAGGCTGCTGGGGGCAATCGGGGCATAATGGCCATACTGCTGGGGGTGAGAGGCATGATATGGGGGGGGGGGCTGAGAGGCATAATATGGGGGGTGGCTGAGGCATTAATTGGGCTGAGAGGCATAATGGGGGGGGCTGAGCCATAAATTGGGCTGAGAGGCATAATGAGGGGGGGTTAAGGTATAAGGGCTGATAATGGGGGCTGAGAGGCATGGGGCCATGGGCATAGCTATAGGGGGTGCATAGGTAGCAGTCACTACTGGGCCCAGGAACCTGAGGGGGCCCAAAGAGCCTTGTGCCACATAAGAAGACACACAAAGCACTGAGGGAAGGGGGGCCCAAGCTGAACACTTGCACCAGGGCCCATGAGCCGTTAGCTACGCCTCTGCATGGGGCTCTTATCTGAGGTCTGATTGGGGGTCATTTACATTGGGGTCTGAGCTGAGGTCTGATTGGGGGTCTGATTTGAGGTCTTATTGGGGTCTGATTAACATTGGGGGTCTGACCTGAGGTGTAATTACATTTTTTTTTTAACTTTATTGTCCCCTCTAAAACCTTCCTGAACTGCAGAGCGGTGCCAAGAGCACTGATCCTGAGCAAATACTCTATATTACTATATATATAATACTATAATATATAATACTATATATTCGTGTCAGAAGTTGTGCCTTTTGAATTTTTAGAATAATGATACCGCCATTTTATTTGATTCTTTTTTTTCTCTATATTAAGGGACCCTATGGTCACCAGAACCACAACAGCTAAACATAGTAGTTCTGGAGTCTATAGCATGTCTCTGCACGCTTTATAATGTAAACACTGCCTTTTCAGAAAAAAAGGCAATATTTACATTACTGCCAAGGAACATCTCTAGTGGCCACTCATCAGACGGCCACTCACCAGACGGCCACTAAAGGTGCTACAACGTGAAGGGCGTGATTGCATGCTAGGGTGTGGGAAGGCAGGATCCAGGGGGCCCCAAGTAAATTCTTGCCCAGGGTCCAATCAATTAGCCGCCACAAAACAATCTGGAAGTGCCCCTCCCGAGACCAGGCTCTGGATCCGCCACTGACTCTCCATACATCTGATCGACTACGGGGGCTACCGGGAGTTGTATCCACCTCCGATCTGATATTAATGACCTCTCCTGAGGATGGACTATATATATCAAATACATACTGTATATCACCTATAACGCTGTCACATTTCCATCCATATTTAAAGTATAACTGTCAAATTTTTTTTTTTTACTATTGGATTTTGGTGATTAATATCACCTTGTTGGCCCTGTTTTAATTTCTGATTATTTATTAAATAACCCCTAAAAGCCACCTAAAAGTCCCCAGTATTGGCTATTGTTACCTGAGATAGAATCAGGTTGCTATGCTCCTTCCGTCTACCAGATGAGGACGGGCGTGCACTGGGAACTGATAGTGAGTCAACATTGTAAGGGAATGTATACAAAGCCAGGTTCTTCCTGACAGGAGATAACAGTGCTGGCCTGTGTGTGTGAACTTCTCCACATGGAAGTATATAGAAGATGATGAGAGGGCACTTCTGTATTTGGGGTACACTAATAGTTTAATATAATAAATTGTAGATAAAATCAAATAGTGCATACATTGAATATACAAATCAATTAAAAAATATATATGAAAAAATTCTGTCTAAGAAATTTTATCTAAAAAACATATAAGTTCATTATAAACAATAAATCTGGGTTGTTTGTCTATAAATTCCAATTATTAATTGATTATTGGATGGAAAATCGCATTTCTTGGTTTTTGTGCAGTTTAAAAGGTGGTTTGACCATAGGATATTGGTAGGTGATGGACACCTTAGGTTATAGTTGTGATCCTATATGGTCAAATCCCTTGTGGTTGAATCGCTTGTGATTAAATCAATAGATTGCAGAGGAATCGACAGTTTGCATTCTCAAGCATTCCTGGGGTACCCCAGTAGTATTTATTTGGTAGCTATCCTCCAGTATCCAATATGGGTTTGTGGATTTGAGGATCACAAGTAAAATTGGTAAATCATAACAGTTACTATTGCGGGTTATATTAAGTCAGGTGCCAAACTGGCTACATTACCAATCCTGCTGCGATGCGTGGCTGTGCCTTCAGTTCTTGCCCGAGCAGTATATGCTCCGGTAAATGTTCCCTGCGCTGTGCCGAGATAGGACCGCTCCCTCTGTGAGATGTTCGCGATGTGCGGATTTTTCTTAGTTATCTCTGTAGGCCGTTCCAGTGGATGCTGTCGGCACTTGTGCGCGCGATTCTCCCGTGGGGTCTCGGTATTGTGCACTTACTCTCCAGTTGGTATCGGAGGCTGGTGCTGATTTTCCAATGATAGCTGGCGTGCCACGTGCAGTGCGGTGTTCCCAGTCTTCACTTGTTTGATAGATTACTGAGCGCTCAGTATTCGTAGTTCTGTGTTCTCATGTACTGGAGGCTGGCATATTAATCACCCATACGCGTTTCGGGACATACGGTCCCTTCTTCAGTGGATCCCGAAACGCGTATGGGTGATTAATATGCCAGCCTCCAGTACATGAGAACACAGAACTACGAATACTGAGCGCTCAGTAATCTATCAAACAAGTGAAGACTGGGAACACCGCACTGCACGTGGCACGCCAGCTATCATTGGAAAATCAGCACCAGCCTCCGATACCAACTGGAGAGTAAGTGCACAATACCGAGACCCCACGGGAGAATCGCGCGCACAAGTGCCGACAGCATCCACTGGAACGGCCTACAGAGATAACTAAGAAAAATCCGCACATCGCGAACATCTCACAGAGGGAGCGGTCCTATCTCGGCACAGCGCAGGGAACATTTACCGGAGCATATACTGCTCGGGCAAGAACTGAAGGCACAGCCACGCATCGCAGCAGGATTGGTAATATAGCCAGTTTGGCACCTGACTTAATATAACCCGCAATAGTAACTGTTATGATTTACCAATATTACTTGTGATCCTCAAATCCACAAACCCATATTGGATACTGGAGGATAGCTACCAAATAAATACTACTGGGGTACCCCAGGAATGCTTGAGACTGCAAACTGTCGATTCCTCTGCAATCTATTGATTTAATCACAAGCGATTCAACCACAAGAGATTTGACCATATAGGATCACAACTTTAACCTAAGGTGTCCATCACCTACCAATATCCTATGGTCAAACCACCTTTTAAACTGCACAAAAACCAAGAAATGCGATTTTCCATCCAATAACCAATTAATAATTGGAATTTATAGACAAACAACCCAGATTTATTGTTTATAATGAACTTATATGTTTTTTAGATAAAATTTCTTAGACAGAATTTTTTCATATATATTTTTTAATTGATTTAAATATATCAGGGGTCAGTACAAAGATCTCTCCCATCATCTATTTATCCCCAGGACTGTGACTGTGACGAGGGGACATCCTCTGCGTCTGGAGGAAAGAAGGTTTGTACACAAAAATAGAAAAGGGTTCTTCACGGTAAGAGCAGTAAGACTATGGAACTCTCTGCCTGAGGAGGTGGTGATGGTGAGTACAATAAAGGAATTCAAGAGGGGCCTGGATGTATTTCTGGAGCGTAATAATATTTCAGGCTATAGCTACTAAAGATGGGTCGTTGATCCAGGGAGTTATTCTGACTGCCTGATTGGAGTCGGGAAGGAATTTTTTCCCCTTAAGTGGGGAAAATTGGCTCTACCTCACAGGGGTTTTTTGCCTTCCTCTGGATCAACTTGCAGGAAACAGGTCGAACTGGATGGACAAATGTCTTTTTTCGGCCTTATATACTATGTTACTATGTTACTATGTTACTATGATTTGTATATTCAATGTATGTACTATTTGATTTTATCTACAATTTATTATATTAAACTATTAGTGTACCCCAAATACAGAAGTGCCCTCTCATCATCTTCTATATACTTCCATGAGACATTTTGAGGCAAGGGTGTAGCCTATTGAGAGTGAGCACCTACTCCATACTATCTGGAGGGAGAGCCATTGAACCTATCTGATTTTTGAACTTCTCCACATACCTGTGCTTGGCAGACACTCCCTTAGCAGTGCAGGACAATGTGGCTGCTCAGTGTATAAATGACAGCCTTATCTGATAAGAGGAGAGCTTGTAGGAGAGGACTATAGGCTTCAGCCAGACCTGGGAACTTCACTGCAAGACCCCCCTATACAGAGCTGGTCTTCACTAACTTCACTGCAGGTGTCCTATGGATTAGCCTTAGGGCTGAGGGCGGCCATTTTAACAGAATAGTGAAATTGCAGTTTTATGCAGACTGGTTGCTAAGGGCTGAATCTTATTAAATAGGGGGTAAGTAAGTCTAATAGTTATTGATTCAGGAATATTATCATATTAGTAACTACATATATGAAAACTGAAATTAAGGTCTAAATGTGACAGTTATCCTTTAATTAGAATTTTAGCTGAATCGGTGAATATAATGCTGAAAAAACTGACAGAAGAGAGAACCTAAAAATGTAACATAAAATTGTATCATCCAGTGAAGGAGCAGAATCTTAGAGACCGCTCTGCTTTACTTAGTGGTCACTACTCACCTGGGCGGTTATCTGTAGGACTGTCCTCTCTACTCTGCTCATCGCCCCTCACATCTGTCTCTGGAGGATTAATATTGTTCAGATCTTCACCCGGATCCACAATCTGTGAAAGAAATATTGTAGAAGTCATCAGACGGTTGGAGAAGACGTGTGGAAGGTTTTATATGACCTGAAAAGACGACCAAAAAAGACCGGACAGCAGGAGTTATCTGACCCCAATATCTGCAGGTCTCCTGTATAAATCCAATCTGATTGCTTCATTATTCCAACCAGTTTGCAATGCAGGGAGAGCAGGCCTTATATTCCATCCCTAACATTACATTGTGTATATAACATTACAGTGTGTGTATATAACATTACATTGTGTGTTTATAACATTACATTGTGTATATAACATTACATTGTGTATATATAACATTACATTGTGTATTGTAAGAGGGTGCAAGGTGTCATATGCGATGGCAGGTACGTGTCACCGAGGTTGCTGGCCTCGGTGAGGTGAGAGCCGGGTTTTTGTCTGCAGCAGCTAGTGCTGTTTGACTCTGTTAAATAGCATGGCTGCAAAGCCGATCCGGGCCGGCTCTTACTGGGAGCAGCTAAAGAGTAGGGTGGGTGGCTGCTCCCCACGGTCCAGTCCTGGTTTTGGGCTGGGTATAAAACATAGCCAGCAGCTGTGTCTGTGGTGATTATCCTGGAGCCTGCTAACAGGGCTGGGGAGTTCTCTGTGCTGGAGGACGGAGCTCAGCAAGGTGGTGTTTCCCTGCAACCTGAAGGAGGAATCGCCTGCGGCTGAGCCGACTGCTAGGTGTGAACCCGCACCTAAACCACCCAAGGTGACTGGACCCTGTGTTGGCCTGTTTTTGGTTTTGCCACATTATTTTTGTTGTGTGTGAACTGTCACCAAGAGACTGTTTTCATTTATGGTGTGCAAGTGTGAATAAAACACTGTTTGATGCACCATCTGGACTCCTTGTTTTGCCTCTAAACTGCACCCGCACCGCTGTCTACCAGAGCGACTCCCCACAGTATATATAACATTACATTGTGTATATATAACATTACATTGTGTGTATAACATTACATTGTGTGTATAACATTACATTGTGTGTATATAACATTACATTGTGTGTATAACATTACATTGTGTGTATAACATTACATTGTGTGTATATAACATTACATTGTGTGTATATAACATTACATTGTGTGTATATAACATTACATTGTGTGTATATAACATTACATTGTGTGTATATAACATTACACTGTGTATATATAACATTACATTGTGTGTATATAACATTACACTGTGTGTATATAACATTACATTGTGTATATAACATTACATTGTGTATATATAACATTACATTGTGTATATAACATTACACTGTGTATATATAACATTACATTGTGTATATAACATTACATTGTGTATATAACATTACATTGTGTGTATAACATTACATTGTGTGTATATAACATTACATTGTGTGTATATAACATTACACTGTGTATATGTGTGAAGGCCTATTTATTGGCCTGTATTTGTGGGAGGGGCGTAAGTAGCACATTTATACAAGGCAGGCGCCTCCCCTTGGTGTGTCGACGGTGCTGTGTAGTTGTGTGCAGTCTGAGCCACCTGTTGTAGCACATGGGCTGAATCTGCAGTTTCCATACCCAGTCAGCGTCCAGGATCCCAGTTGAGGTCGTTCCGGTCGGGTGAGGGTTTGCAGCAAGCTCGTGCAGCGAACGTCGTCTCCAGCGTATGGTGTGGGAGCTCTACATATCGTTCTCAGGGAGCAACAAGGGTGCAGCGCTACACGGCAGTTCCAGGCCCCGACTTTCTACGGTCCAGATAAGTAGCTGCCTCATCCAGCAGCATCGCTGCTTTAAGTCCGGCCGGCGGTGTGTCGGCTTCCCGGGTAAGGGGGAGCAGCACCGCACCGGAGCGGTCTGCCTGGGAGACACGCTCCTTTCCCCACGCGGCATGACACGTAGGGTGCAGGGCACAGCGTGTGCCCGCTCGATAAAGTATTGCACAGGCCGCTGTGCTGTTAGACAGGCAGGGGGGGAGGGGTGGACAAATTAGGCTTCAGCATGTTGTTTCTATCTAGGGGGGTGCACAGGTGGATTCACTCAGCAAGGGGAGTAGTAAGGTTCAGGGAGGGGGTGTGTTTAAAAAAAAAAAAAAAAAAAAAAAAGGGTGTGTTATAAAATAAATGAGATGTCAGAGAAAAAAAAAAAATAAAAAAAGGGAAAACATACATTTGTTATGGGGAAGGGACATTGAGTCTAGTGTTCTAGTCAGGGTATGTCAGGCTTCTAATATGGCTTTAGTGTGAGATTACACTATGTGGAAAGCACATCACAGGGGTCACTCGACCATGTATTCAGCTCTGCTCTGCAGCTGGCTGTCATGTGTTTTCCTCATGCAGAGCTACTAGTGAGTGGGGTACATAGGCTGCATGTGTCTGTTTTAGTCAGTATCTCTCCCCGCACTATTCAGCCATGCACTCACCTCTGCCCCTCGCTCTGATCTGCCGGCTGGGTTCCACAGACACGCATAGTTGTGGCTCTGGCGCCCTCTATGCGGCCACAGCTGGAAGTGCGGGGCAGAGTGTGAGTTCAGGCTCCAGTGTTAGTTAAATAAAAAAATAAAATAAAAAACACATATATATGTGTGTTTAGCTTATATGTGTATATGTGTATATATATATATATATATATAGGCACTGTTAGGATGTTGGTCCTCACTGCGGATTCGGCGCCAGATTCCGAATAGGGTTACGCTTGACGCACGTTTTTACGCATACGTATTCGACTCGTTGTTTCATCAGTTCACCATGATACCACGTTAGTGGCACTGGTAAAGATTAAAGGGTTTCTTGCGGTTTATCTCTCCAGGATCAAGTGTTTCAGACAGTCCAAAGCCTTGTTCACACTGACATCCAGCATTATCCCCTTACTTGCATTATAGAGGGTGAGGCAGCTGATTACTCCAGGTGGAGCAGAGCTGCTGTTTTCAGAGTGTTATTGTTTCTTTAGTATAGATGCTATTTTGCAATATGTATATTGAGTAGATGGTCAGCTCCTCTATGTGGAGGTATCTTTCCAGCAAACCTCTCTCGCTATCTGCTATTATTTCTGCAGACAGACTAAAGCCTTGTTCACACTGACATCCAGCATTATCCCCTTACTTGCATTATAGAGGGTGAGGCAGCTGATTACTCCAGGTGGAGCAGAGCTGCTGTTTTCAGAGTGTTGTTGTTTCTCTAGTATAGATGCTATTTTGCAATATGTATATTGAGTAGATGGTCAGCTCCTCTATGTGGAGGTATCTTTCCAGCAAACCTCTCTCACTATGCGCTATTATTTCTGCAGACTAGAGCCTTGTTCACACTGACACACAGCGTTATCCCCTTACCTGCTTTATAGAGGGTGAGGCAGCTGATTACTCCCGGTGGAGCAGAGTTACTCTTTACAAAGTGTTATTGCTTTTTTAGTATAGATGCAATTTTGCAATATGTATATCGAATAGACGGTCAGCTCCTCTGTGTTGAGATATCTTCCTTTATCTTGTTTCATTCGTTTTGGAAATAGAAAATGTGTGTGTGTCACTTTAAAGTTGTGAACCTGAGTTTGGGGAAAAAAAATAAATAAAAAAACCACCTGTGCTGGGGATCCATCTTCAGTTCAGAGTGTTGGTTGGACACGGGGAAGCTGCTTGCTACAAAGGTAAGTGCAGAGACCCTAAAGGACATGTTATTTTGCCTCGTTTTGTTGCTTTATTTGTACTAAAATAGATGTGAGCTGGGTGTTCGCCAAGAACTTAGTTCAGTTTGTTTTTTACAGCATATACACCCACATCTCACAGGGTGTACGTGCAGCTGATGACATCGTTTGTATTCACTCACCTATAGCGCCGTGCTGTGGTGCAAGTGGTTTCATTACTGCATGCCTCGTGTTAGTGTCGGCATACTTCCACTTTAGGTTTGTCTTTACATATCATTTTTGCTTTTCAGGTCCTGTCACAGCTCGTCATTTTCAGTTGATGTGACATCTTTTGCTCAGGTGGTAAAAAAAAAAAAAAAAAGTCACATTACGGGTGAATTTTCCATTAGGTTTCGGGCTTTGCTATTGAAGTAGGTTCAAAGTGTTGGGTAAGTCGTGTTTCATCAGTTTGCGGTGTCACAACATCAGTCCTGACCCATCACTCAGGCCTTGGCGGTTTTCAACCATTTCATTGGTATTCTGATGCGTGTATGCCTCATGTCAGTGTCAGCGCACTACCACAGCCATGATCATCTTTACATGTCATTTTGCTTTTCAGATCACGTCACACCCCTCTATTTCTCAGGTGATGTGATCGGTTACATCTTTTGCTAAGGTTGTTATAGGTTCAGAAATATCGGGTAAGTCGTGTTTTCATCAGTTTGCGATGTCACAATATCAGATTTGGCCCATCACGCAGGCCTCGGCGGTTTTAACCATTTCGTGGGATTCTGATGCCTGTGTATCTGCATGCCTTGTGTCAGTACTACCACAGCCAGGGTCATCATTGCATGTAATCTTTGCTGTTCAGGTCCTGTCACAGCTCGCCATTCTCAGTTGGTGTGGTCGGTTGCATCTTTTGCTCATGTAGGAGGAATAGAGGAAGAGGAAATATATATAAATATATAAAACTTTATTAGTTTACAAACTCGCTATTTGATGTTCTTCATACGTTGCTATAGGTTCACAGTGTTGGGTAAGTTACGTTTTCATCAGTTTGCAGACTCCAGTACACTGCATGTATTGCAATAATTCGTATGTCTTTCGCGCCCTTCCATTCGCACAAACGACTCCCGCCATTTAAAGCTTTCAATTCATGTACAGCTGTTTAAACGTTATTAATAACGTACAAGTTCCATGCGCACGCAAATTTAATTTAAATATTAATCGCTAGTCATCAATTGAATGCGAAATAACGAATATTGCAGAATTGTGAATGTGTGGCGAGTGTGATGCGGGTTGCTTGTCGGGTGTCGCAAAGTCGAGTGTGGGTCTTTGCGCTCATCACTACTCTTCACCTCTCAGCCGTGCGGCATGTCCGTGTGACGGTGTCCTATTTAGAGTTGAAACTGACGGCTATCGGGCCTTTCCTTCAGGTGAGGTGTGGCATATGCTGCTTCTAGGTAAGAAAGTTCTGGTCCATATTATCCGGTAGCTAGGTCAGTGGCGCTCTGCATGTTTCTATAGGTTCATACCTCAATCTAGTCAGGAGAAGTTCTTGCTTTCAGAGGTTGGTCTCGTTAGTGTTGTTGCCGGCACTGGTTTTGTTGCTATTTTGGCCCCCAATATAATCATTCCCTCTCCGGCATTCCTTTCAGGGGGCCCGGTTCGTGCCTTTCAGCAATTACTGGCAGCAGTAACAGACCTAGACTTTGAGAGTACTCTGTTGCGGTCCTCACGGCATCACTCGCCACCTCTCAGTTGCGTGGCTTGTCCGTATCCCGGTGTCCAATTTTAGGTTTGACACCGACAGCTACCGGGCCTTTCCTTCAGGTCAGGTGCAGCTTGTGCTGCCTCTGGGTACAAAGTTCTGGCCCAGGTTATCCGGTAATTAGGCGCTCTGAATGTTTGATAGGTTCATACCTCAACCTGGTTGAGAGATGTTCTCGCTTTCCAGGGGTTGGTCATGTTAGTATTGTTGATGTAAACTATTGTGTATCATTTAGGTATGGGTTTTTGCCCCCCTTCAGGCATTCCTCCTACACAGCGGTTATGGCACAATTCAAGCCGCTTAGTTAAGATAGTTAGGCAGGTGGACGGTTACGTGTCGTGTAGCCCCGACCACAAGTGTGAAGGCCTATTTATTGGCCTGTATTTGTGGAAGGGGCGTAAGTAGCACATTTATACCAGGCAGGCGCCTCCCCTTGGTGTGTCGACGGTGCTGTGTACCCTCCCAACCCGCCCTTCTTTTTCATAAACACCTTGCAGGGTATGCCCCCCTTCAAGCATTCCTCCTACACAGCGGTTATGGCACAATTCAAGCCGCTTAGTTAAGATAGTTAGGCAGGTGGACGGTTACGTGTCGTGTAGCCCCGACCACAAATAACATTACATTGTGTGTATATAACATTACATTGTGTATATATAACATTACATTGTGTATATATAACATTACATTGTGTATATATAACATTACATTGTGTGTATATAACATTACATTGTGTGTATAAACCATTACATTGTGTGTATATAACATTACATTGTGTGTATATAACATTACATTGTGTGTATATAACATTACATTGTGTATATATAACAT
>JAKVIS010002112.1:0-25493 GCA_033119425.1 Bufotes viridis
ATTCCTTCACCCCATAATAGAATACAATCTCATTTTGGTGTTAAATATACATCTTCTAAAAGGAGGTCATGATGCACACTTCTGAAGAAGCCCTTATATAGAATTGGACCTTCTGGAACTTCAGGAAATCAACTTCTCGCTCCAAAAAATAATAACACTTATTCCCTTTGTGTACTTAGTCTATTGCTTGTGGTAGAACAGGGTATTTGTTTTGATTGATGATTGGAGCTGCTTAGCTGCCAAAGCTGCCAAAGCTGCCAAAGCTTATTCTTGATGTCTGTAGTCGTGGCCGAGTGGTTAAGGCGATGGACTAGAAATCCATTGGGGTTTCCCAGCGTAGGTTCAAATCCTGCCGACTACGATTGATATCTTGTTCTTTTGCCTTCAGGGACTAAAGGACTGGCTTTTCCATAAACTGTTGCTATCTTGTAAAGAAAGTGAGGCATAATTAAGCTTTTTTACGATGAATTCACATCATTATGAATGTATCTCTGTGTACAAACGCAGCTTGCTATAAGGAGAAAGTATTTAAAAAATCAAAAGGTGGTTGTCAGTGTTATTTTTTGTTTTCTTTTCTTCATTAATCATTAGTACATGTGAAAAGATAAAAGTTTGCAATGTATCTTCATTTTTTCACCTTTCGGCAGACTATATTTGCCCAGGACTGTAGGATCTCTGTAAATTTTTAAAATCCCCTATGGTCACTCCAAAAATCTGTCTAGATTGGAACAATAAAGAATAGACACAGATGATAGAGGAGCTGAAGCTATGAGAGGGGAAGAGGAAGGAAAAAGAATCATGTTACCATTTCACTGACTCTAGCTAGTAAGGAGTGAGGTGAGTACTTAAGGCAGCAGTCAGGGGTCTGGAACTGCTGGATCATCCTGACTACGGACTATAAAAACCAGTCACTTTTTGGAAAGATCATTTTTAGCTAATTAGTGCATCTTATAGTCCACAAACAACGGTAAGTAGGAAATGTAAGATGAGATCTTCAAAGACATGAAACCCAGACCCAAACTCAAGATAAATTAAAAATCATAAATTCATTTATATTCTAGAAAATACCCATAACTTATCTCAGGCCCCAGATTTATAATTAAATTCAGACCCCTATATTAATTCAACCAGGATGGAACCAGAATTTTTTGTTTTATATAATGATTATTTTTTGGTGTTACCTATGGTTCCTAATCTATCAGAGTTGAATCACAAGCTCCTAAATTAACAGACATGTCAAGTGTGATGACAGGTCCTCTTTAAATCTGTGTGTGGGTAATGTCTGTTAAGAGCAACTTTTCAGTTAGAAATATCTGAGGTCAAAATCTACTGGCTTGAGGATATTTTTTCAATTGACATAAAGTCCTAAATGAAAAGGCACTGCTGAGATTTGAACTCAGGATCTCCTGTTTACTAGACAGGCGCTTTAACCAACTAAGCCACAGCGCCTCACTGCTGAGACCCTGGAATCCACCAAAATTGCAAAATATTCAACCGCACTTTTGGCCTGATGGTTAACATATCTGACAGCCATATAATTAACACTCAACTGATTTCAGTGCGTTCTGAATGGAAAAGCAGAAGGTAAGCCTCATTGAAATACAGAGGGGCTAAACATTTGCGCGCATCAAGAGGAATTAAAATGACACCACGCCCATGTCAAAAATCCAAGGGTCTGCTTGGAGTTCTGCCACACATACAACTGTATTGCTGTCCTCTGGGTGGCGATAAAGTTGAATACTTTGGTGAATAATGGGATCCAATGACTCTCGTGCTCTGCCTTTCTCTTTCATATTCCACAGACCATTGCAGTTTAGTATTTGAGGGCATTGTGAAGCATAGCAGACACAGCATTGGGGTAGAAGAAGGATACTACTGTTGGGGCAGATGGATGGGGAGGATGACGAATAAATGATGAACTGAAGATATCTATGTTGAAAACTTTGCAGAGACAAGGCGTGGCTGAAAGAAGTCATCATGGCGGTCTGGGCCGAATGGAGAATATGAGGACCCAGAATGTGTATAATCACAGGAGACATCACTGGATATAATTGGTATTTCATCACAAATTTTGGAATTGGATCCTTTCAAGTCAAAGTATGAAAAGATTTTTTAGGGGTAAAGTATTCCTTCACCCCCATAATAGAATACAATCTCATTTTGGTGTTAAATATACATCTTCTAAAGGAGGTCATGATGCACACTTCTGAAGAAGCCCTTATATAGAATTGGACCTTCTGGAACTTCAGGAAATCAACTTCTCGCTCCAAAAAATAATAACACTTATTCCCTTTGTGTACTTAGTCTATTGCTTGTGGTAGAACAGGGTATTTGTTTTGATTGATGATTGGAGCTGCTTAGCTGCCAAAGCTGCCAAAGCTGCCAAAGCTTATTCTTGATGTCTGTAGTCGTGGCCGAGTGGTTAAGGCGATGGACTAGAAATCCATTGGGGTTTCCCCGCGTAGGTTCAAATCCTGCCGACTACGATTGATATCTTGTTCTTTTGCCTTCAGGGACTAAAGGACTGGCTTTTCCATAAACTGTTGCTATCTTGTAAAGAAAGTGAGGCATAATTAAGCTTTTTTACGATGAATTCACATCATTATGAATGTATCTCTGTGTACAAACGCAGCTTGCTATAAGGAGAAAGTATTTAAAAATCAAAAGGTGGTTGTCAGTGTTATTTTTTGTTTTCTTTTCTTCATTAATCATTAGTACATGTGAAAAGATAAAAGTTTGCAATGTATCTTCATTTTTTTCACCTTTCGGCAGACTATATTTGCCCAGGACTGTAGGATCTCTGTAAATTTTTAAAATCCCCTATGGTCACTCCAAAAATCTGTCTAGATTGGAACAATAAAGAATAGACACAGATGATAGAGGAGCTGAAGCTATGAGAGGGGAAGAGGAAGGAAAAAGAATCATGTTACCATTTCACTGACTCTAGCTAGTAAGGAGTGAGGTGAGTACTTAAGGCAGCAGTCAGGGGTCTGGAACTGCTGGATCATCCTGACTACGGACTATAAAAACCAGTCACTTTTTGGAAAGATCATTTTTAGCTAATTAGTGCATCTTATAGTCCACAAACAACGGTAAGTAGGAAATGTAAGATGAGATCTTCAAAGACATGAAACCCAGACCCAAACTCAAGATAAATTAAAAATCATAAATTCATTTATATTCTAGAAAATACCCATAACTTATCTCAGGCCCCAGATTTATAATTAAATTCAGACCCCTATATTAATTCAACCAGGATGGAACCAGAATTTTTTTGTTTTATATAATGATTATTTTTTGGTGTTACCTATGGTTCCTAATCTATCAGAGTTGAATCACAAGCTCCTAAATTAACAGACATGTCAAGTGTGATGACAGGTCCTCTTTAAATCTGTGTGTGGGTAATGTCTGTTAAGAGCAACTTTTCAGTTAGAAATATCTGAGGTCAAAATCTACTGGCTTGAGGATATTTTTTCAATTGACATAAAGTCCTAAATGAAAAGGCACTGCTGAGATTTGAACTCAGGATCTCCTGTTTACTAGACAGGCGCTTTAACCAACTAAGCCACAGCGCCTCACTGCTGAGACCCTGGAATCCACCAAAATTGCAAAATATTCAACCGCACTTTTGGCCTGATGGTTAACATATCTGACAGCCATATAATTAACACTCAACTGATTTCAGTGCGTTCTGAATGGAAAAGCAGAAGGTAAGCCTCATTGAAATACAGAGGGGCTAAACATTTGCGCGCATCAAGAGGAATTAAAATGACACCACGCCCATGTCAAAAATCCAAGGGTCTGCTTGGAGTTCTGCCACACATACAACTGTATTGCTGTCCTCTGGGTGGCGATAAAGTTGAATACTTTGGTGAATAATGGGATCCAATGACTCTCGTGCTCTGCCTTTCTCTTTCATATTCCACAGACCATTGCAGTTTAGTATTTGAGGGCATTGTGAAGCATAGCAGACACAGCATTGGGGTAGAAGAAGGATACTACTGTTGGGGCAGATGGATGGGGAGGATGACGAATAAATGATGAACTGAAGATATCTATGTTGAAAACTTTGCAGAGACAAGGCGTGGCTGAAAGAAGTCATCATGGCGGTCTGGGCCGAATGGAGAATATGAGGACCCAGAATGTGTATAATCACAGGAGACATCACTGGATATAATTGGTATTTCATCACAAATTTTGGAATTGGATCCTTTCAAGTCAAAGTATGAAAAGATTTTTTAGGGGTAAAGTATTCCTTCACCCCCATAATAGAATACAATCTCATTTTGGTGTTAAATATACATCTTCTAAAGGAGGTCATGATGCACACTTCTGAAGAAGCCCTTATATAGAATTGGACCTTCTGGAACTTCAGGAAATCAACTTCTCGCTCCAAAAATAATAACACTTATTCCCTTTGTGTACTTAGTCTATTGCTTGTGGTAGAACAGGGTATTTGTTTTGATTGATGATTGGAGCTGCTTAGCTGCCAAAGCTGCCAAAGCTGCCAAAGCTTATTCTTGATGTCTGTAGTCGTGGCCGAGTGGTTAAGGCGATGGACTAGAAATCCATTGGGGTTTCCCGCGTAGGTTCAAATCCTGCCGACTACGATTGATATCTTGTTCTTTTGCCTTCAGGGACTAAAGGACTGGCTTTTCCATAAACTGTTGCTATCTTGTAAAGAAAGTGAGGCATAATTAAGCTTTTTTACGATGAATTCACATCATTATGAATGTATCTCTGTGTACAAACGCAGCTTGCTATAAGGAGAAAGTATTTAAAAATCAAAAGGTGGTTGTCAGTGTTATTTTTTGTTTTCTTTTCTTCATTAATCATTAGTACATGTGAAAAGATAAAAGTTTGCAATGTATCTTCATTTTTTTCACCTTTCGGCAGACTATATTTGCCCAGGACTGTAGGATCTCTGTAAATTTTTAAAATCCCCTATGGTCACTCCAAAAATCTGTCTAGATTGGAACAATAAAGAATAGACACAGATGATAGAGGAGCTGAAGCTATGAGAGGGGAAGAGGAAGGAAAAAGAATCATGTTACCATTTCACTGACTCTAGCTAGTAAGGAGTGAGGTGAGTACTTAAGGCAGCAGTCAGGGGTCTGGAACTGCTGGATCATCCTGACTACGGACTATAAAAACCAGTCACTTTTTGGAAAGATCATTTTTAGCTAATTAGTGCATCTTATAGTCCACAAACAACGGTAAGTAGGAAATGTAAGATGAGATCTTCAAAGACATGAAACCCAGACCCAAACTCAAGATAAATTAAAAATCATAAATTCATTTATATTCTAGAAAATACCCATAACTTATCTCAGGCCCCAGATTTATAATTAAATTCAGACCCCTATATTAATTCAACCAGGATGGAACCAGAATTTTTTGTTTTATATAATGATTATTTTTTGGTGTTACCTATGGTTCCTAATCTATCAGAGTTGAATCACAAGCTCCTAAATTAACAGACATGTCAAGTGTGATGACAGGTCCTCTTTAAATCTGTGTGTGGGTAATGTCTGTTAAGAGCAACTTTTCAGTTAGAAATATCTGAGGTCAAAATCTACTGGCTTGAGGATATTTTTTCAATTGACATAAAGTCCTAAATGAAAAGGCACTGCTGAGATTTGAACTCAGGATCTCCTGTTTACTAGACAGGCGCTTTAACCAACTAAGCCACAGCGCCTCACTGCTGAGACCCTGGAATCCACCAAAATTGCAAAATATTCAACCGCACTTTTGGCCTGATGGTTAACATATCTGACAGCCATATAATTAACACTCAACTGATTTCAGTGCGTTCTGAATGGAAAAGCAGAAGGTAAGCCTCATTGAAATACAGAGGGGCTAAACATTTGCGCGCATCAAGAGGAATTAAAATGACACCACGCCCATGTCAAAAATCCAAGGGTCTGCTTGGAGTTCTGCCACACATACAACTGTATTGCTGTCCTCTGGGTGGCGATAAAGTTGAATACTTTGGTGAATAATGGGATCCAATGACTCTCGTGCTCTGCCTTTCTCTTTCATATTCCACAGACCATTGCAGTTTAGTATTTGAGGGCATTGTGAAGCATAGCAGACACAGCATTGGGGTAGAAGAAGGATACTACTGTTGGGGCAGATGGATGGGGAGGATGACGAATAAATGATGAACTGAAGATATCTATGTTGAAAACTTTGCAGAGACAAGGCGTGGCTGAAAGAAGTCATCATGGCGGTCTGGGCCGAATGGAGAATATGAGGACCCAGAATGTGTATAATCACAGGAGACATCACTGGATATAATTGGTATTTCATCACAAATTTTGGAATTGGATCCTTTCAAGTCAAAGTATGAAAAGATTTTTTAGGGGTAAAGTATTCCTTCACCCCCATAATAGAATACAATCTCATTTTGGTGTTAAATATACATCTTCTAAAGGAGGTCATGATGCACACTTCTGAAGAAGCCCTTATATAGAATTGGACCTTCTGGAACTTCAGGAAATCAACTTCTCGCTCCAAAAATAATAACACTTATTCCCTTTGTGTACTTAGTCTATTGCTTGTGGTAGAACAGGGTATTTGTTTTGATTGATGATTGGAGCTGCTTAGCTGCCAAAGCTGCCAAAGCTGCCAAAGCTTATTCTTGATGTCTGTAGTCGTGGCCGAGTGGTTAAGGCGATGGACTAGAAATCCATTGGGGTTTCCCGCGTAGGTTCAAATCCTGCCGACTACGATTGATATCTTGTTCTTTTGCCTTCAGGGACTAAAGGACTGGCTTTTCCATAAACTGTTGCTATCTTGTAAAGAAAGTGAGGCATAATTAAGCTTTTTTACGATGAATTCACATCATTATGAATGTATCTCTGTGTACAAACGCAGCTTGCTATAAGGAGAAAGTATTTAAAAATCAAAAGGTGGTTGTCAGTGTTATTTTTGTTTTCTTTTCTTCATTAATCATTAGTACATGTGAAAAGATAAAAGTTTGCAATGTATCTTCATTTTTTTCACCTTTCGGCAGACTATATTTGCCCAGGACTGTAGGATCTCTGTAAATTTTTAAAATCCCCTATGGTCACTCCAAAAATCTGTCTAGATTGGAACAATAAAGAATAGACACAGATGATAGAGGAGCTGAAGCTATGAGAGGGGAAGAGGAAGGAAAAAGAATCATGTTACCATTTCACTGACTCTAGCTAGTAAGGAGTGAGGTGAGTACTTAAGGCAGCAGTCAGGGGTCTGGAACTGCTGGATCATCCTGACTACGGACTATAAAAACCAGTCACTTTTTGGAAAGATCATTTTTAGCTAATTAGTGCATCTTATAGTCCACAAACAACGGTAAGTAGGAAATGTAAGATGAGATCTTCAAAGACATGAAACCCAGACCCAAACTCAAGATAAATTAAAAATCATAAATTCATTTATATTCTAGAAAATACCCATAACTTATCTCAGGCCCCAGATTTATAATTAAATTCAGACCCCTATATTAATTCAACCAGGATGGAACCAGAATTTTTTTGTTTTATATAATGATTATTTTTTGGTGTTACCTATGGTTCCTAATCTATCAGAGTTGAATCACAAGCTCCTAAATTAACAGACATGTCAAGTGTGATGACAGGTCCTCTTTAAATCTGTGTGTGGGTAATGTCTGTTAAGAGCAACTTTTCAGTTAGAAATATCTGAGGTCAAAATCTACTGGCTTGAGGATATTTTTTCAATTGACATAAAGTCCTAAATGAAAAGGCACTGCTGAGATTTGAACTCAGGATCTCCTGTTTACTAGACAGGCGCTTTAACCAACTAAGCCACAGCGCCTCACTGCTGAGACCCTGGAATCCACCAAAATTGCAAAATATTCAACCGCACTTTTGGCCTGATGGTTAACATATCTGACAGCCATATAATTAACACTCAACTGATTTCAGTGCGTTCTGAATGGAAAAGCAGAAGGTAAGCCTCATTGAAATACAGAGGGGCTAAACATTTGCGCGCATCAAGAGGAATTAAAATGACACCACGCCCATGTCAAAAATCCAAGGGTCTGCTTGGAGTTCTGCCACACATACAACTGTATTGCTGTCCTCTGGGTGGCGATAAAGTTGAATACTTTGGTGAATAATGGGATCCAATGACTCTCGTGCTCTGCCTTTCTCTTTCATATTCCACAGACCATTGCAGTTTAGTATTTGAGGGCATTGTGAAGCATAGCAGACACAGCATTGGGGTAGAAGAAGGATACTACTGTTGGGGCAGATGGATGGGGAGGATGACGAATAAATGATGAACTGAAGATATCTATGTTGAAAACTTTGCAGAGACAAGGCGTGGCTGAAAGAAGTCATCATGGCGGTCTGGGCCGAATGGAGAATATGAGGACCCAGAATGTGTATAATCACAGGAGACATCACTGGATATAATTGGTATTTCATCACAAATTTTGGAATTGGATCCTTTCAAGTCAAAGTATGAAAAGATTTTTTAGGGGTAAAGTATTCCTTCACCCCCATAATAGAATACAATCTCATTTTGGTGTTAAATATACATCTTCTAAAGGAGGTCATGATGCACACTTCTGAAGAAGCCCTTATATAGAATTGGACCTTCTGGAACTTCAGGAAATCAACTTCTCGCTCCAAAAATAATAACACTTATTCCCTTTGTGTACTTAGTCTATTGCTTGTGGTAGAACAGGGTATTTGTTTTGATTGATGATTGGAGCTGCTTAGCTGCCAAAGCTGCCAAAGCTGCCAAAGCTTATTCTTGATGTCTGTAGTCGTGGCCGAGTGGTTAAGGCGATGGACTAGAAATCCATTGGGGTTTCCCGCGTAGGTTCAAATCCTGCCGACTACGATTGATATCTTGTTCTTTTGCCTTCAGGGACTAAAGGACTGGCTTTTCCATAAACTGTTGCTATCTTGTAAAGAAAGTGAGGCATAATTAAGCTTTTTTACGATGAATTCACATCATTATGAATGTATCTCTGTGTACAAACGCAGCTTGCTATAAGGAGAAAGTATTTAAAAAATCAAAAGGTGGTTGTCAGTGTTATTTTTGTTTTCTTTTCTTCATTAATCATTAGTACATGTGAAAAGATAAAAGTTTGCAATGTATCTTCATTTTTTTCACCTTTCGGCAGACTATATTTGCCCAGGACTGTAGGATCTCTGTAAATTTTTAAAATCCCCTATGGTCACTCCAAAAATCTGTCTAGATTGGAACAATAAAGAATAGACACAGATGATAGAGGAGCTGAAGCTATGAGAGGGGAAGAGGAAGGAAAAAGAATCATGTTACCATTTCACTGACTCTAGCTAGTAAGGAGTGAGGTGAGTACTTAAGGCAGCAGTCAGGGGTCTGGAACTGCTGGATCATCCTGACTACGGACTATAAAAACCAGTCACTTTTTGGAAAGATCATTTTTAGCTAATTAGTGCATCTTATAGTCCACAAACAACGGTAAGTAGGAAATGTAAGATGAGATCTTCAAAGACATGAAACCCAGACCCAAACTCAAGATAAATTAAAAATCATAAATTCATTTATATTCTAGAAAATACCCATAACTTATCTCAGGCCCCAGATTTATAATTAAATTCAGACCCCTATATTAATTCAACCAGGATGGAACCAGAATTTTTTTGTTTTATATAATGATTATTTTTGGTGTTACCTATGGTTCCTAATCTATCAGAGTTGAATCACAAGCTCCTAAATTAACAGACATGTCAAGTGTGATGACAGGTCCTCTTTAAATCTGTGTGTGGGTAATGTCTGTTAAGAGCAACTTTTCAGTTAGAAATATCTGAGGTCAAAATCTACTGGCTTGAGGATATTTTTTCAATTGACATAAAGTCCTAAATGAAAAGGCACTGCTGAGATTTGAACTCAGGATCTCCTGTTTACTAGACAGGCGCTTTAACCAACTAAGCCACAGCGCCTCACTGCTGAGACCCTGGAATCCACCAAAATTGCAAAATATTCAACCGCACTTTTGGCCTGATGGTTAACATATCTGACAGCCATATAATTAACACTCAACTGATTTCAGTGCGTTCTGAATGGAAAAGCAGAAGGTAAGCCTCATTGAAATACAGAGGGGCTAAACATTTGCGCGCATCAAGAGGAATTAAAATGACACCACGCCCATGTCAAAAATCCAAGGGTCTGCTTGGAGTTCTGCCACACATACAACTGTATTGCTGTCCTCTGGGTGGCGATAAAGTTGAATACTTTGGTGAATAATGGGATCCAATGACTCTCGTGCTCTGCCTTTCTCTTTCATATTCCACAGACCATTGCAGTTTAGTATTTGAGGGCATTGTGAAGCATAGCAGACACAGCATTGGGGTAGAAGAAGGATACTACTGTTGGGGCAGATGGATGGGGAGGATGACGAATAAATGATGAACTGAAGATATCTATGTTGAAAACTTTGCAGAGACAAGGCGTGGCTGAAAGAAGTCATCATGGCGGTCTGGGCCGAATGGAGAATATGAGGACCCAGAATGTGTATAATCACAGGAGACATCACTGGATATAATTGGTATTTCATCACAAATTTTGGAATTGGATCCTTTCAAGTCAAAGTATGAAAAGATTTTTTAGGGGTAAAGTATTCCTTCACCCCCATAATAGAATACAATCTCATTTTGGTGTTAAATATACATCTTCTAAAGGAGGTCATGATGCACACTTCTGAAGAAGCCCTTATATAGAATTGGACCTTCTGGAACTTCAGGAAATCAACTTCTCGCTCCAAAAATAATAACACTTATTCCCTTTGTGTACTTAGTCTATTGCTTGTGGTAGAACAGGGTATTTGTTTTGATTGATGATTGGAGCTGCTTAGCTGCCAAAGCTGCCAAAGCTGCCAAAGCTTATTCTTGATGTCTGTAGTCGTGGCCGAGTGGTTAAGGCGATGGACTAGAAATCCATTGGGGTTTCCCGCGTAGGTTCAAATCCTGCCGACTACGATTGATATCTTGTTCTTTTGCCTTCAGGGACTAAAGGACTGGCTTTTCCATAAACTGTTGCTATCTTGTAAAGAAAGTGAGGCATAATTAAGCTTTTTACGATGAATTCACATCATTATGAATGTATCTCTGTGTACAAACGCAGCTTGCTATAAGGAGAAAGTATTTAAAAAATCAAAAGGTGGTTGTCAGTGTTATTTTTGTTTTCTTTTCTTCATTAATCATTAGTACATGTGAAAAGATAAAAGTTTGCAATGTATCTTCATTTTTTTCACCTTTCGGCAGACTATATTTGCCCAGGACTGTAGGATCTCTGTAAATTTTTAAAATCCCCTATGGTCACTCCAAAATCTGTCTAGATTGGAACAATAAAGAATAGACACAGATGATAGAGGAGCTGAAGCTATGAGAGGGGAAGAGGAAGGAAAAAGAATCATGTTACCATTTCACTGACTCTAGCTAGTAAGGAGTGAGGTGAGTACTTAAGGCAGCAGTCAGGGGTCTGGAACTGCTGGATCATCCTGACTACGGACTATAAAAACCAGTCACTTTTTGGAAAGATCATTTTTAGCTAATTAGTGCATCTTATAGTCCACAAACAACGGTAAGTAGGAAATGTAAGATGAGATCTTCAAAGACATGAAACCCAGACCCAAACTCAAGATAAATTAAAAATCATAAATTCATTTATATTCTAGAAAATACCCATAACTTATCTCAGGCCCCAGATTTATAATTAAATTCAGACCCCTATATTAATTCAACCAGGATGGAACCAGAATTTTTTTGTTTTATATAATGATTATTTTTTGGTGTTACCTATGGTTCCTAATCTATCAGAGTTGAATCACAAGCTCCTAAATTAACAGACATGTCAAGTGTGATGACAGGTCCTCTTTAAATCTGTGTGTGGGTAATGTCTGTTAAGAGCAACTTTTCAGTTAGAAATATCTGAGGTCAAAATCTACTGGCTTGAGGATATTTTTTCAATTGACATAAAGTCCTAAATGAAAAGGCACTGCTGAGATTTGAACTCAGGATCTCCTGTTTACTAGACAGGCGCTTTAACCAACTAAGCCACAGCGCCTCACTGCTGAGACCCTGGAATCCACCAAAATTGCAAAATATTCAACCGCACTTTTGGCCTGATGGTTAACATATCTGACAGCCATATAATTAACACTCAACTGATTTCAGTGCGTTCTGAATGGAAAAGCAGAAGGTAAGCCTCATTGAAATACAGAGGGGCTAAACATTTGCGCGCATCAAGAGGAATTAAAATGACACCACGCCCATGTCAAAAATCCAAGGGTCTGCTTGGAGTTCTGCCACACATACAACTGTATTGCTGTCCTCTGGGTGGCGATAAAGTTGAATACTTTGGTGAATAATGGGATCCAATGACTCTCGTGCTCTGCCTTTCTCTTTCATATTCCACAGACCATTGCAGTTTAGTATTTGAGGGCATTGTGAAGCATAGCAGACACAGCATTGGGGTAGAAGAAGGATACTACTGTTGGGGCAGATGGATGGGGAGGATGACGAATAAATGATGAACTGAAGATATCTATGTTGAAAACTTTGCAGAGACAAGGCGTGGCTGAAAGAAGTCATCATGGCGGTCTGGGCCGAATGGAGAATATGAGGACCCAGAATGTGTATAATCACAGGAGACATCACTGGATATAATTGGTATTTCATCACAAATTTTGGAATTGGATCCTTTCAAGTCAAAGTATGAAAAGATTTTTTAGGGGTAAAGTATTCCTTCACCCCCATAATAGAATACAATCTCATTTTGGTGTTAAATATACATCTTCTAAAGGAGGTCATGATGCACACTTCTGAAGAAGCCCTTATATAGAATTGGACCTTCTGGAACTTCAGGAAATCAACTTCTCGCTCCAAAAATAATAACACTTATTCCCTTTGTGTACTTAGTCTATTGCTTGTGGTAGAACAGGGTATTTGTTTTGATTGATGATTGGAGCTGCTTAGCTGCCAAAGCTGCCAAAGCTGCCAAAGCTTATTCTTGATGTCTGTAGTCGTGGCCGAGTGGTTAAGGCGATGGACTAGAAATCCATTGGGGTTTCCCCGCGTAGGTTCAAATCCTGCCGACTACGATTGATATCTTGTTCTTTTGCCTTCAGGGACTAAAGGACTGGCTTTTCCATAAACTGTTGCTATCTTGTAAAGAAAGTGAGGCATAATTAAGCTTTTTACGATGAATTCACATCATTATGAATGTATCTCTGTGTACAAACGCAGCTTGCTATAAGGAGAAAGTATTTAAAAAATCAAAAGGTGGTTGTCAGTGTTATTTTTGTTTTCTTTTCTTCATTAATCATTAGTACATGTGAAAAGATAAAAGTTTGCAATGTATCTTCATTTTTTTCACCTTTCGGCAGACTATATTTGCCCAGGACTGTAGGATCTCTGTAAATTTTTAAAATCCCCTATGGTCACTCCAAAAATCTGTCTAGATTGGAACAATAAAGAATAGACACAGATGATAGAGGAGCTGAAGCTATGAGAGGGGAAGAGGAAGGAAAAAGAATCATGTTACCATTTCACTGACTCTAGCTAGTAAGGAGTGAGGTGAGTACTTAAGGCAGCAGTCAGGGGTCTGGAACTGCTGGATCATCCTGACTACGGACTATAAAAACCAGTCACTTTTTGGAAAGATCATTTTTAGCTAATTAGTGCATCTTATAGTCCACAAACAACGGTAAGTAGGAAATGTAAGATGAGATCTTCAAAGACATGAAACCCAGACCCAAACTCAAGATAAATTAAAAATCATAAATTCATTTATATTCTAGAAAATACCCATAACTTATCTCAGGCCCCAGATTTATAATTAAATTCAGACCCCTATATTAATTCAACCAGGATGGAACCAGAATTTTTTTGTTTTATATAATGATTATTTTTGGTGTTACCTATGGTTCCTAATCTATCAGAGTTGAATCACAAGCTCCTAAATTAACAGACATGTCAAGTGTGATGACAGGTCCTCTTTAAATCTGTGTGTGGGTAATGTCTGTTAAGAGCAACTTTTCAGTTAGAAATATCTGAGGTCAAAATCTACTGGCTTGAGGATATTTTTTCAATTGACATAAAGTCCTAAATGAAAAGGCACTGCTGAGATTTGAACTCAGGATCTCCTGTTTACTAGACAGGCGCTTTAACCAACTAAGCCACAGCGCCTCACTGCTGAGACCCTGGAATCCACCAAAATTGCAAAATATTCAACCGCACTTTTGGCCTGATGGTTAACATATCTGACAGCCATATAATTAACACTCAACTGATTTCAGTGCGTTCTGAATGGAAAAGCAGAAGGTAAGCCTCATTGAAATACAGAGGGGCTAAACATTTGCGCGCATCAAGAGGAATTAAAATGACACCACGCCCATGTCAAAAATCCAAGGGTCTGCTTGGAGTTCTGCCACACATACAACTGTATTGCTGTCCTCTGGGTGGCGATAAAGTTGAATACTTTGGTGAATAATGGGATCCAATGACTCTCGTGCTCTGCCTTTCTCTTTCATATTCCACAGACCATTGCAGTTTAGTATTTGAGGGCATTGTGAAGCATAGCAGACACAGCATTGGGGTAGAAGAAGGATACTACTGTTGGGGCAGATGGATGGGGAGGATGACGAATAAATGATGAACTGAAGATATCTATGTTGAAAACTTTGCAGAGACAAGGCGTGGCTGAAAGAAGTCATCATGGCGGTCTGGGCCGAATGGAGAATATGAGGACCCAGAATGTGTATAATCACAGGAGACATCACTGGATATAATTGGTATTTCATCACAAATTTTGGAATTGGATCCTTTCAAGTCAAAGTATGAAAAGATTTTTTAGGGGTAAAGTATTCCTTCACCCCCATAATAGAATACAATCTCATTTTGGTGTTAAATATACATCTTCTAAAGGAGGTCATGATGCACACTTCTGAAGAAGCCCTTATATAGAATTGGACCTTCTGGAACTTCAGGAAATCAACTTCTCGCTCCAAAAAATAATAACACTTATTCCCTTTGTGTACTTAGTCTATTGCTTGTGGTAGAACAGGGTATTTGTTTTGATTGATGATTGGAGCTGCTTAGCTGCCAAAGCTGCCAAAGCTGCCAAAGCTTATTCTTGATGTCTGTAGTCGTGGCCGAGTGGTTAAGGCGATGGACTAGAAATCCATTGGGGTTTCCCCGCGTAGGTTCAAATCCTGCCGACTACGATTGATATCTTGTTCTTTTGCCTTCAGGGACTAAAGGACTGGCTTTTCCATAAACTGTTGCTATCTTGTAAAGAAAGTGAGGCATAATTAAGCTTTTTACGATGAATTCACATCATTATGAATGTATCTCTGTGTACAAACGCAGCTTGCTATAAGGAGAAAGTATTTAAAAAATCAAAAGGTGGTTGTCAGTGTTATTTTTTGTTTTCTTTTCTTCATTAATCATTAGTACATGTGAAAAGATAAAAGTTTGCAATGTATCTTCATTTTTTTCACCTTTCGGCAGACTATATTTGCCCAGGACTGTAGGATCTCTGTAAATTTTTAAAATCCCCTATGGTCACTCCAAAAATCTGTCTAGATTGGAACAATAAAGAATAGACACAGATGATAGAGGAGCTGAAGCTATGAGAGGGGAAGAGGAAGGAAAAAGAATCATGTTACCATTTCACTGACTCTAGCTAGTAAGGAGTGAGGTGAGTACTTAAGGCAGCAGTCAGGGGTCTGGAACTGCTGGATCATCCTGACTACGGACTATAAAAACCAGTCACTTTTTGGAAAGATCATTTTTAGCTAATTAGTGCATCTTATAGTCCACAAACAACGGTAAGTAGGAAATGTAAGATGAGATCTTCAAAGACATGAAACCCAGACCCAAACTCAAGATAAATTAAAAATCATAAATTCATTTATATTCTAGAAAATACCCATAACTTATCTCAGGCCCCAGATTTATAATTAAATTCAGACCCCTATATTAATTCAACCAGGATGGAACCAGAATTTTTTGTTTTATATAATGATTATTTTTGGTGTTACCTATGGTTCCTAATCTATCAGAGTTGAATCACAAGCTCCTAAATTAACAGACATGTCAAGTGTGATGACAGGTCCTCTTTAAATCTGTGTGTGGGTAATGTCTGTTAAGAGCAACTTTTCAGTTAGAAATATCTGAGGTCAAAATCTACTGGCTTGAGGATATTTTTTCAATTGACATAAAGTCCTAAATGAAAAGGCACTGCTGAGATTTGAACTCAGGATCTCCTGTTTACTAGACAGGCGCTTTAACCAACTAAGCCACAGCGCCTCACTGCTGAGACCCTGGAATCCACCAAAATTGCAAAATATTCAACCGCACTTTTGGCCTGATGGTTAACATATCTGACAGCCATATAATTAACACTCAACTGATTTCAGTGCGTTCTGAATGGAAAAGCAGAAGGTAAGCCTCATTGAAATACAGAGGGGCTAAACATTTGCGCGCATCAAGAGGAATTAAAATGACACCACGCCCATGTCAAAAATCCAAGGGTCTGCTTGGAGTTCTGCCACACATACAACTGTATTGCTGTCCTCTGGGTGGCGATAAAGTTGAATACTTTGGTGAATAATGGGATCCAATGACTCTCGTGCTCTGCCTTTCTCTTTCATATTCCACAGACCATTGCAGTTTAGTATTTGAGGGCATTGTGAAGCATAGCAGACACAGCATTGGGGTAGAAGAAGGATACTACTGTTGGGGCAGATGGATGGGGAGGATGACGAATAAATGATGAACTGAAGATATCTATGTTGAAAACTTTGCAGAGACAAGGCGTGGCTGAAAGAAGTCATCATGGCGGTCTGGGCCGAATGGAGAATATGAGGACCCAGAATGTGTATAATCACAGGAGACATCACTGGATATAATTGGTATTTCATCACAAATTTTGGAATTGGATCCTTTCAAGTCAAAGTATGAAAAGATTTTTTAGGGGTAAAGTATTCCTTCACCCCCATAATAGAATACAATCTCATTTTGGTGTTAAATATACATCTTCTAAAGGAGGTCATGATGCACACTTCTGAAGAAGCCCTTATATAGAATTGGACCTTCTGGAACTTCAGGAAATCAACTTCTCGCTCCAAAAATAATAACACTTATTCCCTTTGTGTACTTAGTCTATTGCTTGTGGTAGAACAGGGTATTTGTTTTGATTGATGATTGGAGCTGCTTAGCTGCCAAAGCTGCCAAAGCTGCCAAAGCTTATTCTTGATGTCTGTAGTCGTGGCCGAGTGGTTAAGGCGATGGACTAGAAATCCATTGGGGTTTCCCCGCGTAGGTTCAAATCCTGCCGACTACGATTGATATCTTGTTCTTTTGCCTTCAGGGACTAAAGGACTGGCTTTTCCATAAACTGTTGCTATCTTGTAAAGAAAGTGAGGCATAATTAAGCTTTTTTACGATGAATTCACATCATTATGAATGTATCTCTGTGTACAAACGCAGCTTGCTATAAGGAGAAAGTATTTAAAAAATCAAAAGGTGGTTGTCAGTGTTATTTTTGTTTTCTTTTCTTCATTAATCATTAGTACATGTGAAAAGATAAAAGTTTGCAATGTATCTTCATTTTTTTCACCTTTCGGCAGACTATATTTGCCCAGGACTGTAGGATCTCTGTAAATTTTTAAAATCCCCTATGGTCACTCCAAAAATCTGTCTAGATTGGAACAATAAAGAATAGACACAGATGATAGAGGAGCTGAAGCTATGAGAGGGGAAGAGGAAGGAAAAAGAATCATGTTACCATTTCACTGACTCTAGCTAGTAAGGAGTGAGGTGAGTACTTAAGGCAGCAGTCAGGGGTCTGGAACTGCTGGATCATCCTGACTACGGACTATAAAAACCAGTCACTTTTTGGAAAGATCATTTTTAGCTAATTAGTGCATCTTATAGTCCACAAACAACGGTAAGTAGGAAATGTAAGATGAGATCTTCAAAGACATGAAACCCAGACCCAAACTCAAGATAAATTAAAAATCATAAATTCATTTATATTCTAGAAAATACCCATAACTTATCTCAGGCCCCAGATTTATAATTAAATTCAGACCCCTATATTAATTCAACCAGGATGGAACCAGAATTTTTTTGTTTTATATAATGATTATTTTTTGGTGTTACCTATGGTTCCTAATCTATCAGAGTTGAATCACAAGCTCCTAAATTAACAGACATGTCAAGTGTGATGACAGGTCCTCTTTAAATCTGTGTGTGGGTAATGTCTGTTAAGAGCAACTTTTCAGTTAGAAATATCTGAGGTCAAAATCTACTGGCTTGAGGATATTTTTTCAATTGACATAAAGTCCTAAATGAAAAGGCACTGCTGAGATTTGAACTCAGGATCTCCTGTTTACTAGACAGGCGCTTTAACCAACTAAGCCACAGCGCCTCACTGCTGAGACCCTGGAATCCACCAAAATTGCAAAATATTCAACCGCACTTTTGGCCTGATGGTTAACATATCTGACAGCCATATAATTAACACTCAACTGATTTCAGTGCGTTCTGAATGGAAAAGCAGAAGGTAAGCCTCATTGAAATACAGAGGGGCTAAACATTTGCGCGCATCAAGAGGAATTAAAATGACACCACGCCCATGTCAAAAATCCAAGGGTCTGCTTGGAGTTCTGCCACACATACAACTGTATTGCTGTCCTCTGGGTGGCGATAAAGTTGAATACTTTGGTGAATAATGGGATCCAATGACTCTCGTGCTCTGCCTTTCTCTTTCATATTCCACAGACCATTGCAGTTTAGTATTTGAGGGCATTGTGAAGCATAGCAGACACAGCATTGGGGTAGAAGAAGGATACTACTGTTGGGGCAGATGGATGGGGAGGATGACGAATAAATGATGAACTGAAGATATCTATGTTGAAAACTTTGCAGAGACAAGGCGTGGCTGAAAGAAGTCATCATGGCGGTCTGGGCCGAATGGAGAATATGAGGACCCAGAATGTGTATAATCACAGGAGACATCACTGGATATAATTGGTATTTCATCACAAATTTTGGAATTGGATCCTTTCAAGTCAAAGTATGAAAAGATTTTTTAGGGGTAAAGTATTCCTTCACCCCCATAATAGAATACAATCTCATTTTGGTGTTAAATATACATCTTCTAAAGGAGGTCATGATGCACACTTCTGAAGAAGCCCTTATATAGAATTGGACCTTCTGGAACTTCAGGAAATCAACTTCTCGCTCCAAAAATAATAACACTTATTCCCTTTGTGTACTTAGTCTATTGCTTGTGGTAGAACAGGGTATTTGTTTTGATTGATGATTGGAGCTGCTTAGCTGCCAAAGCTGCCAAAGCTGCCAAAGCTTATTCTTGATGTCTGTAGTCGTGGCCGAGTGGTTAAGGCGATGGACTAGAAATCCATTGGGGTTTCCCGCGTAGGTTCAAATCCTGCCGACTACGATTGATATCTTGTTCTTTTGCCTTCAGGGACTAAAGGACTGGCTTTTCCATAAACTGTTGCTATCTTGTAAAGAAAGTGAGGCATAATTAAGCTTTTTACGATGAATTCACATCATTATGAATGTATCTCTGTGTACAAACGCAGCTTGCTATAAGGAGAAAGTATTTAAAAAATCAAAAGGTGGTTGTCAGTGTTATTTTTGTTTTCTTTTCTTCATTAATCATTAGTACATGTGAAAAGATAAAAGTTTGCAATGTATCTTCATTTTTTTCACCTTTCGGCAGACTATATTTGCCCAGGACTGTAGGATCTCTGTAAATTTTTAAAATCCCCTATGGTCACTCCAAAAATCTGTCTAGATTGGAACAATAAAGAATAGACACAGATGATAGAGGAGCTGAAGCTATGAGAGGGGAAGAGGAAGGAAAAAGAATCATGTTACCATTTCACTGACTCTAGCTAGTAAGGAGTGAGGTGAGTACTTAAGGCAGCAGTCAGGGGTCTGGAACTGCTGGATCATCCTGACTACGGACTATAAAAACCAGTCACTTTTTGGAAAGATCATTTTTAGCTAATTAGTGCATCTTATAGTCCACAAACAACGGTAAGTAGGAAATGTAAGATGAGATCTTCAAAGACATGAAACCCAGACCCAAACTCAAGATAAATTAAAAATCATAAATTCATTTATATTCTAGAAAATACCCATAACTTATCTCAGGCCCCAGATTTATAATTAAATTCAGACCCCTATATTAATTCAACCAGGATGGAACCAGAATTTTTTGTTTTATATAATGATTATTTTTTGGTGTTACCTATGGTTCCTAATCTATCAGAGTTGAATCACAAGCTCCTAAATTAACAGACATGTCAAGTGTGATGACAGGTCCTCTTTAAATCTGTGTGTGGGTAATGTCTGTTAAGAGCAACTTTTCAGTTAGAAATATCTGAGGTCAAAATCTACTGGCTTGAGGATATTTTTTCAATTGACATAAAGTCCTAAATGAAAAGGCACTGCTGAGATTTGAACTCAGGATCTCCTGTTTACTAGACAGGCGCTTTAACCAACTAAGCCACAGCGCCTCACTGCTGAGACCCTGGAATCCACCAAAATTGCAAAATATTCAACCGCACTTTTGGCCTGATGGTTAACATATCTGACAGCCATATAATTAACACTCAACTGATTTCAGTGCGTTCTGAATGGAAAAGCAGAAGGTAAGCCTCATTGAAATACAGAGGGGCTAAACATTTGCGCGCATCAAGAGGAATTAAAATGACACCACGCCCATGTCAAAAATCCAAGGGTCTGCTTGGAGTTCTGCCACACATACAACTGTATTGCTGTCCTCTGGGTGGCGATAAAGTTGAATACTTTGGTGAATAATGGGATCCAATGACTCTCGTGCTCTGCCTTTCTCTTTCATATTCCACAGACCATTGCAGTTTAGTATTTGAGGGCATTGTGAAGCATAGCAGACACAGCATTGGGGTAGAAGAAGGATACTACTGTTGGGGCAGATGGATGGGGAGGATGACGAATAAATGATGAACTGAAGATATCTATGTTGAAAACTTTGCAGAGACAAGGCGTGGCTGAAAGAAGTCATCATGGCGGTCTGGGCCGAATGGAGAATATGAGGACCCAGAATGTGTATAATCACAGGAGACATCACTGGATATAATTGGTATTTCATCACAAATTTTGGAATTGGATCCTTTCAAGTCAAAGTATGAAAAGATTTTTTAGGGGTAAAGTATTCCTTCACCCCCATAATAGAATACAATCTCATTTTGGTGTTAAATATACATCTTCTAAAGGAGGTCATGATGCACACTTCTGAAGAAGCCCTTATATAGAATTGGACCTTCTGGAACTTCAGGAAATCAACTTCTCGCTCCAAAAAATAATAACACTTATTCCCTTTGTGTACTTAGTCTATTGCTTGTGGTAGAACAGGGTATTTGTTTTGATTGATGATTGGAGCTGCTTAGCTGCCAAAGCTGCCAAAGCTGCCAAAGCTTATTCTTGATGTCTGTAGTCGTGGCCGAGTGGTTAAGGCGATGGACTAGAAATCCATTGGGGTTTCCCGCGTAGGTTCAAATCCTGCCGACTACGATTGATATCTTGTTCTTTTGCCTTCAGGGACTAAAGGACTGGCTTTTCCATAAACTGTTGCTATCTTGTAAAGAAAGTGAGGCATAATTAAGCTTTTTTACGATGAATTCACATCATTATGAATGTATCTCTGTGTACAAACGCAGCTTGCTATAAGGAGAAAGTATTTAAAAAATCAAAAGGTGGTTGTCAGTGTTATTTTTTGTTTTCTTTTCTTCATTAATCATTAGTACATGTGAAAAGATAAAAGTTTGCAATGTATCTTCATTTTTTTCACCTTTCGGCAGACTATATTTGCCCAGGACTGTAGGATCTCTGTAAATTTTTAAAATCCCCTATGGTCACTCCAAAAATCTGTCTAGATTGGAACAATAAAGAATAGACACAGATGATAGAGGAGCTGAAGCTATGAGAGGGGAAGAGGAAGGAAAAAGAATCATGTTACCATTTCACTGACTCTAGCTAGTAAGGAGTGAGGTGAGTACTTAAGGCAGCAGTCAGGGGTCTGGAACTGCTGGATCATCCTGACTACGGACTATAAAAACCAGTCACTTTTTGGAAAGATCATTTTTAGCTAATTAGTGCATCTTATAGTCCACAAACAACGGTAAGTAGGAAATGTAAGATGAGATCTTCAAAGACATGAAACCCAGACCCAAACTCAAGATAAATTAAAAATCATAAATTCATTTATATTCTAGAAAATACCCATAACTTATCTCAGGCCCCAGATTTATAATTAAATTCAGACCCCTATATTAATTCAACCAGGATGGAACCAGAATTTTTTTGTTTTATATAATGATTATTTTTGGTGTTACCTATGGTTCCTAATCTATCAGAGTTGAATCACAAGCTCCTAAATTAACAGACATGTCAAGTGTGATGACAGGTCCTCTTTAAATCTGTGTGTGGGTAATGTCTGTTAAGAGCAACTTTTCAGTTAGAAATATCTGAGGTCAAAATCTACTGGCTTGAGGATATTTTTTCAATTGACATAAAGTCCTAAATGAAAAGGCACTGCTGAGATTTGAACTCAGGATCTCCTGTTTACTAGACAGGCGCTTTAACCAACTAAGCCACAGCGCCTCACTGCTGAGACCCTGGAATCCACCAAAATTGCAAAATATTCAACCGCACTTTTGGCCTGATGGTTAACATATCTGACAGCCATATAATTAACACTCAACTGATTTCAGTGCGTTCTGAATGGAAAAGCAGAAGGTAAGCCTCATTGAAATACAGAGGGGCTAAACATTTGCGCGCATCAAGAGGAATTAAAATGACACCACGCCCATGTCAAAAATCCAAGGGTCTGCTTGGAGTTCTGCCACACATACAACTGTATTGCTGTCCTCTGGGTGGCGATAAAGTTGAATACTTTGGTGAATAATGGGATCCAATGACTCTCGTGCTCTGCCTTTCTCTTTCATATTCCACAGACCATTGCAGTTTAGTATTTGAGGGCATTGTGAAGCATAGCAGACACAGCATTGGGGTAGAAGAAGGATACTACTGTTGGGGCAGATGGATGGGGAGGATGACGAATAAATGATGAACTGAAGATATCTATGTTGAAAACTTTGCAGAGACAAGGCGTGGCTGAAAGAAGTCATCATGGCGGTCTGGGCCGAATGGAGAATATGAGGACCCAGAATGTGTATAATCACAGGAGACATCACTGGATATAATTGGTATTTCATCACAAATTTTGGAATTGGATCCTTTCAAGTCAAAGTATGAAAAGATTTTTTAGGGGTAAAGTATTCCTTCACCCCCATAATAGAATACAATCTCATTTTGGTGTTAAATATACATCTTCTAAAGGAGGTCATGATGCACACTTCTGAAGAAGCCCTTATATAGAATTGGACCTTCTGGAACTTCAGGAAATCAACTTCTCGCTCCAAAAATAATAACACTTATTCCCTTTGTGTACTTAGTCTATTGCTTGTGGTAGAACAGGGTATTTGTTTTGATTGATGATTGGAGCTGCTTAGCTGCCAAAGCTGCCAAAGCTGCCAAAGCTTATTCTTGATGTCTGTAGTCGTGGCCGAGTGGTTAAGGCGATGGACTAGAAATCCATTGGGGTTTCCCGCGTAGGTTCAAATCCTGCCGACTACGATTGATATCTTGTTCTTTTGCCTTCAGGGACTAAAGGACTGGCTTTTCCATAAACTGTTGCTATCTTGTAAAGAAAGTGAGGCATAATTAAGCTTTTTTACGATGAATTCACATCATTATGAATGTATCTCTGTGTACAAACGCAGCTTGCTATAAGGAGAAAGTATTTAAAAAATCAAAAGGTGGTTGTCAGTGTTATTTTTGTTTTCTTTTCTTCATTAATCATTAGTACATGTGAAAAGATAAAAGTTTGCAATGTATCTTCATTTTTTTCACCTTTCGGCAGACTATATTTGCCCAGGACTGTAGGATCTCTGTAAATTTTTAAAATCCCCTATGGTCACTCCAAAAATCTGTCTAGATTGGAACAATAAAGAATAGACACAGATGATAGAGGAGCTGAAGCTATGAGAGGGGAAGAGGAAGGAAAAAGAATCATGTTACCATTTCACTGACTCTAGCTAGTAAGGAGTGAGGTGAGTACTTAAGGCAGCAGTCAGGGGTCTGGAACTGCTGGATCATCCTGACTACGGACTATAAAAACCAGTCACTTTTTGGAAAGATCATTTTTAGCTAATTAGTGCATCTTATAGTCCACAAACAACGGTAAGTAGGAAATGTAAGATGAGATCTTCAAAGACATGAAACCCAGACCCAAACTCAAGATAAATTAAAAATCATAAATTCATTTATATTCTAGAAAATACCCATAACTTATCTCAGGCCCCAGATTTATAATTAAATTCAGACCCCTATATTAATTCAACCAGGATGGAACCAGAATTTTTTGTTTTATATAATGATTATTTTTTGGTGTTACCTATGGTTCCTAATCTATCAGAGTTGAATCACAAGCTCCTAAATTAACAGACATGTCAAGTGTGATGACAGGTCCTCTTTAAATCTGTGTGTGGGTAATGTCTGTTAAGAGCAACTTTTCAGTTAGAAATATCTGAGGTCAAAATCTACTGGCTTGAGGATATTTTTTCAATTGACATAAAGTCCTAAATGAAAAGGCACTGCTGAGATTTGAACTCAGGATCTCCTGTTTACTAGACAGGCGCTTTAACCAACTAAGCCACAGCGCCTCACTGCTGAGACCCTGGAATCCACCAAAATTGCAAAATATTCAACCGCACTTTTGGCCTGATGGTTAACATATCTGACAGCCATATAATTAACACTCAACTGATTTCAGTGCGTTCTGAATGGAAAAGCAGAAGGTAAGCCTCATTGAAATACAGAGGGGCTAAACATTTGCGCGCATCAAGAGGAATTAAAATGACACCACGCCCATGTCAAAAATCCAAGGGTCTGCTTGGAGTTCTGCCACACATACAACTGTATTGCTGTCCTCTGGGTGGCGATAAAGTTGAATACTTTGGTGAATAATGGGATCCAATGACTCTCGTGCTCTGCCTTTCTCTTTCATATTCCACAGACCATTGCAGTTTAGTATTTGAGGGCATTGTGAAGCATAGCAGACACAGCATTGGGGTAGAAGAAGGATACTACTGTTGGGGCAGATGGATGGGGAGGATGACGAATAAATGATGAACTGAAGATATCTATGTTGAAAACTTTGCAGAGACAAGGCGTGGCTGAAAGAAGTCATCATGGCGGTCTGGGCCGAATGGAGAATATGAGGACCCAGAATGTGTATAATCACAGGAGACATCACTGGATATAATTGGTATTTCATCACAAATTTTGGAATTGGATCCTTTCAAGTCAAAGTATGAAAAGATTTTTTAGGGGTAAAGTATTCCTTCA
>JAKVIS010002113.1:0-25559 GCA_033119425.1 Bufotes viridis
CGTGAGTATGTCATGTTCACTTCCGCGCGCGCGCCTCTCTTCAATGCGACTCACCGACAGAAGAGGTGCCGCTACGTTTTCACACAAGTTCGGGCTCCCTGGACCGCTACAGTAGAGGTAGGAGGGACGGCCAAGCTAATTTTCGCATAGATGAGTGGCACACTAATTTGCCCGCCAAGCAGGGTGTCTTGCTGAGTGATGGCGCAGTAGATAATACAAGTACTTCATGCGGCCATTTTAAATGCAGGGACCATCCATTCAATTAAAGCAAGCAGCGCCACTGACTCCAGAAAAATCCACAATTTTACAGTTTTAGCGATGCGATTCTGCAGCACACAATCAGCGCAGCACTTACAGGCACCTTATGAAGGTTTTAGACAGTTCTTTGGCCCAAATAAACAGTCAAACAGGTGGGGCTCATTGACTTAAGGCAGTTTATTATGGCGCACAATTTTGTCACAGATTCCTGTTCACAGCGGCAGTTTATTAAGACGGCACACAAGCAGAGCGATGCTCAAATCCAGAATCTGTGATGCTCAAAAACAGAATCTGTGACAAAATTGTGCGCCATAATAAACTTGCCGTCAAGTCACGAGCCCCACCTGTGTTTGACTGTTTATTTGGGCCAAAGAACTGTCTAAGACCTTCATAGGTGCCTGTAGGTAGCACTCCGTTGACTGGGTGCTTAGGCCGATCACTGGTAACAGGTGTCGTCCCAGAAGATTGGAAATTAGCAAGCGTTGTGCCAATTCACAAGAAAGGTAGTAGAGAGAATCGAGCAACTATAGGCCAGTAAGCCTGACATCAATAGTGGAAATTAATGGAAACCATACTCAAGGAGAGGATTGTGGAACATCTAAAAACCCATGGGTTGATTGATAAAAAACAGCATGGGTTTACTTCAGGGAGATCATGTCAAACTAATCTTATTGACTTTTTTGATTGGGTGACTAAAATAATAGATGGCGGAGGTGCAGTAGACATCGCTTATCTGGACTTTAGTAAGGCATTTGATACTGTCCCACATAGAAGGCTTATCAATAAACTGCAGTCTTTGAGCTTGAGCTCACATATTGTTGAATGGATTAGGCAGTGGCTGAAGGACAGAAAACAGAGGGTTGTAGTCAATGGAGTATATTCAGACCATGGTATTGTTACCAGTGGGGTACCTCAGGGATCTGTTCTGGGACCCATATTGTTTAATATCTTTATCAGCGAAATTGCAGAAGGCCTCAATGGTAAGGTGTGTCTTTTGCTGATGACACAAAGATTTGTAACAGGGTTGATGTTCCTGGAGGGATACACCAAATGGAAAGGATTTAGGAAAACTAGAGGAATGGTCAAAAAATCTGGCAACTAAAATTTAATGTCGATAAGTGCAAGATAATGCACCTGGGCGTAAAAACCCAAGAGCAGAATATAAAATCAGTGATACAGTACTAACCTCAGTATCTGAGGAAAGGGATTTAGGGGTCATTATATCAGACGACCTAAAGGTGGGCAGACAATGTCATAGAGCAGCAGGTAATGCCAGCAGAATGCTTGGGTGTATAGGGAGAGGCATTAACAGTAGAAGAGGGAGGTGCTCGTGCCGCTCTACAGAGCACTAGTGAGACCTCATTTGGAGTATTGTGTGCAGTACTGGAGACCATATCTGCAGAAGGATATTGAAACTTTGGAGAGAGTTCAGAGAAGAGCTACTAAACTAGTACATGGATTGCAGGACAAAACTTACCAGGAAAGGTTAAAGGACCTTAACATGTATAGCTTGGAAGTAAGAAGAGACAGAGGGATATGATAGAAACTTTTAAATACATAAAGGGAATCATCACGGTAAAGAGGAGAGAATATTTAAAGAAGAAAAACTGCTACAAGAGGACATAGTTTTTAAATTAGAGGGGCAAAGGTTTAAAAGTAATATCAGGAAGAATTACTTTACTGAGAGAGTAGTGGACGCATGGAATAGCCTTCCTGCAGAAGTGGTAGCTGCAAATACAGTGAAGGAGTTTAAGCATGCATGGGATAGGCATAAGGCCATCCTTCATATAAGATAGGGCCTGGGGCTATCCATAGTATTCAGCATATTGGGCAGACTAGATGGGCCAAATGGTTCTTATCTGCCGACACATTCTATGTTTCTATGTTTCTATGTTTCTATGTTCTTAATTAGGCGCAGAGGAATAAATCCTGTTCGTAGTGACGCCAATTTATTTAAATGCAGTGAACCAGACCGACACACAATTCCTCTATGAGGTCACGGTGTGAGTGTAGGTAAACCGAGAGCAGACACAGTTCTGGTTACTCTAAATTTTTGGTAGTCCCTGGGCAGGCCTGCATAAGTGAAGGGGAGAACAGCACAGGAATTCTCCGGGGCACACTCTGTTGTAAAGGACACCGGCCAGATGGTTGCTGAGGTGCCCTTGTTGTTAACTTGGCTTTACGTGCTTATGGCTAGGTCCCTTGAGTCGTATACTAGAGTGGTGCTATCCCCATCTAGTGGTAGGATGTATGCAGCACACCTAAACAGCCTGTTAACACGGATCTTGCATAACTATACAATACAGCATGAAATAAGGTAAAATATGACATACAGCACAATGTAACAACCTTACAGTGCCTACGTGTGGCTAGTGGGACGCTGCAGTCTTACCTCACTAGCTTATTGTATATCGTGACTACTGTGCTTTTGACTTTGACTTGTTTTGGACTTTGTCTCTGTGACTTCCCTGGTACTTACGTGACCTCTTGGCTTCTGACCCCGTCTGGTAACTGACTTTGTTATTGTTATTTCCCTTGTACTGTTGTTACTTCTTGGTTCCTGACCTCGGCTTGTGTTGACTTGGATTTAGTATTTTCCGTGTGATAGCTCTTCCAATTTGAGGCGGTTATGAGATGGTCATACAATGAGGCATCAGACCTTAACTGATAGCTCTTTCCAATCTGAGGCGGTTATGAGATGGTCATACAATGAGGCATCAGACCTCCACCGGTATATTTTCCCCTTCAGTGAATAGCTTTTCCTCCAGCTGGGAGATAGTAAAAGTCAGAGCTCAAGCTTAGACAGTTACAATCTGAAGTCTTTATTTCATAGTACATGTATTTATAGGACATTGGGGGTGGGAGTACCAACTTGACTTCAGCAGATGACATGTTAATTTAGGGAAGATGGTAAACAATACTGGTTTCTGCCATATACAATACAATGAAAGGGTATTTTGCATATTACAATGGTAGTCTAGATGCTAACAAGTTAAAGTTGTTACAGCTTGTTCTCATGCACATGAGGATCTTGCTGTCCATTGTATTTCTAAGTGATAACTGTGTGTCATCTCCTGGAGTGTCAATAGGTTAAACTCGTTACAGTAACACCTATAAATGTATGGGACAAAAACCTATTAGAACCTAGTCCCTCAATAATATTACCAAAAACAAGGCAAAAAATACAATAATAATTCAAAAAATTCATCTTTATTCCAAATACATTATCATAATAAAAAACAAGGAAGATGGGACATTAAAAAGACAGGAAAATGTAATATCCATAAAGGGAGCAGTGATGTATCCAATGAACCACAGTAGGTACTACTCAAAACAGAGGAGCATAAAGACTCACATATAGTAATGACATAAAGTGCAAAGTGCCTATTACAAGAAAAGCAAATTCACAAAAACAATATAAAGGCATAAAGTGCCAAGTAATACCTACAAATACATCAATAGCACTGCTCACCGAACCCGACGTGCGTTTCGCGATGTTAGCTTCATCAGGGGAATTCCCTGATGAAGCTAACATCACGAAGCGTACGTCGGGTTCGGTGAGCAGTGCTATTGATGTATTTGTAGGTATTACTTGGCACTTTATGCCTTTATATTGTTTTTGTGAATTTGCTTTTCTTGTAATAGGCACTTTGCACTTTATGTCATTACTATATGTGAGTCTTTATGCTCCTCTGTTTTGAGTAGTACCTACTGTGGTTCATTGGATACATCACTGCTCCCTTTATGGATATTACATTTTCCTGTCTTTTTAATGTCCCATCTTCCTTGTTTTTTATTATGATAATGTATTTGGAATAAAGATGAATTTTTTGAATTATTATTGTATTTTTTGCCTTGTTTTTGGTAATAAACTCGTTACAGGTTGCTCTCATGTCCATGAAGATCCTGCTATTCATTGTATTTCCAACTGGCACCTGTGTGTCATTAATTCTAATCTCAATGTCTGCTGGGGTGAGCTCGCATACAGGAAATAAGAGCCCTCTGGGGGATGTGTCTTCTGAGGGAATGACCTGTCTTGTAACAAGTGGCAGTGCCTGATATAATATATATCTAATAGCAAGGTTAAAAATACCTTTCACCGTGTCCCTACGTTCCTCCTGGCTTGTCCGATTCATGTCTTAAGTTTGTTTGGGTTCCAGCCCTGTTCTGTGGTTCTCTGCAGGTAGAGCCAAGGGTACCGGGACCTTCCTGGAGGTGCAACCTCTGAGCCTTTGATATGCTAATTTTATTCTTTGGGTCAATACGGTATGGTGATATTATATTTATAAAGATTTTTTTTAATGTTTTACTACTTTTGCAGCATAAAATCACTTTTTATTAAAGATAATTCATATTTTACAACACCATAACACCATCCTTAACTTTTTAATTTTTTCACCGATTTAAAAATACATTTCACAAATGTAACATAAGTTAGGGCTTATGTTTTGTGGAACGGGATTAATGTCATTATGTGACAATAGTTGCCCCCACTCTATGTCCTGAAGTGTAGCACTCAACCCTTGAAAATGTATATAGATGTAGCAGAGCTGAGTGTGCAGTTGTAGCTATCATAAACAGAGATATAGCAGAGCTGAGTGTTCTGAGGCCGCTGTCATGTGTATAGAGGTAGCAGAGCCAAGTGTGCAAAGGCAGCTATCATAAACAGAGATATAGCAAAGCTGAGTATGCTGGGGCAGCTGTTATGTGTATAGATGCTGCAGAGATGAGTGTTCTAGAAGAACTGTCATATATATAGATGTAGCAGAGCTGAATGTGCTGGGAGAGCTGTTCTATTTAGAGATACACTAGGTCTGAGTGTGCTGGGGCAGCTGTCATGTGTATAGATGTAGAAGAGCTGAGTGTGCTGCGGCAGCTGTCATGTGTATGGATGTTGTAGAGCTGAGTCTGATGGGGCAGTTACCAAATATAAAGAAATAGCAGGACTGAGTGTGTATGCAACACTGTCTTGTGTATAGTTGTAGCAGAGCTAGGTGTGTTAGGGCAGCTGTCATATATAAAGATATAGCAGAGCTGAGTGTGCTTGCAACACTGTCATGTGTATAGATGCAGTAGAGCTGAGTGTGTTGGGGCAGCTATCATATATAGGGATATAGCAGATCTGAGTCTGCTGTGGTAGCCATCATGTATATAGATATAGCAGAGCTGGGTGTGCTGGGGCAGGTATAATATATCAATATATAGCAGAGCTGAGTGTACTGGGGCAGCTGTCATGTGTACAGATGTAGCAGAGTTGAGTGTGCTGGGGCAGCTGTTATGTGTATAGAGGTAGCAAAGCTGAGTGTTCTAGAAGAACTGTCATATATATAGATGTAGCAAAGCTGAATGTGCTGGGAAATATGTCTTATTTAGAGATACACTAGGTCTGAGTGTGCTGGGGCAGCTGTCATGTGTATAGATGTAGAAGAGCTGAGTGTGCTGCGGCAGCTGTCATGTGTATGGATGTTGTAGAGCTGAGTCTGATGGGGTAGTTACCAAATATAGAGATATAGCAGAGCTGAGTGTACTAGGGCAGCTGCCATGTGTATAGATATAGCAGAGCTGAGTGTACTGGGGCAGCCATCATATATAGAGATATAGCTGGGCTGAGTGTGCTGGGGAAGCTGTCATATATAGAGAGATATAGAACAGCTGAGTGTTCAGGGAAAGCTATCATAAAAAGAGATATAGCAGAGCTGACTGTTCTAGGGCAGCTGTCATGTGTATAGAGGTAGAAGAGCTGAGTGTGTTGGGGCAGATTTCATGTGTATGGATGTTGTAGAGCTGAGTCTCATGGGGCAGTTACCAAATATAGAGATATAGCAGAGCTGAGTGTGCTGGGGCAGCTATCATATATAGAGATATAGCTTGGCTGAGTGTGCTGGGGAAGCTGTCATATATAGAAAGATATAGAACAGCTGAGTGTGCAAGGGCAGCTATCATAAATAGAGATATAGCAGAGCTGAGGGTTCTAGGGCAGCTATCATGTGTATAGAGGTAGAAGAGCTGAGTGTGCTGAGGACACTGACATGTGTATGGATGTAGAATAGTGTTGAGCTCGAATATTCAAATAGCGAATTTTTATCGCGAATATCGGCACTTCGCTAATTCGCGAAAAGTAGTTCTTACCTGTCCTGAGGATTCCTGGCTTCCTGGCTGCTCCAGTCAGTGCCTGTTGCCGCTTCTGCCGACTTCAGTGCTTATGGAGCGTCCCTATCACCATAGGAATGTCTCCAGATACTAAAATGTACTGTCGGATTGCATTGCGATTTCAATTAGCACTGCTATAATATATTCCATATTCGTTAACTTTGTTAATTCTAGCAAGCTGACCCATTATAAAACCCAGCTCTAAGTTGAAATCGGATTCGCAATGTAATTAATATAACTTGAAGTAATCACATTGCGATTTCTACTTAGCACTGCTGCTATATTCCATATTCGTTAATTCTAGCCTAATATGTAAGATAGCAGTGCTAAGTTGTAATCGCAATGCGATTTATATAACTTGAATTAATCGCATTGCGATTTCAACAGACATGGTTTACTATGGTTTCTAAAACGAAGATGGAGAATACTTCGTTATCTTCGTTTTGAGGAATATGACGAATACATTCGTCATATTCGCTAATTCTACCAAGCCAACCATAGTAAACCAGGTCTAAGTAGAAATCGCAATGCGATTAATTCAAGTTATATTAATCGTATTGCGATTTCAATGTAATTCTCAAATCCGACAGTACATTTTAGTATGTAGACGTTCTTGGCTTGGTAGAATTAGCGAATATGAAGAATGTATTCGTCATATTCCTCAAAACGAAGATAACGAAGTATTCTCCATCTTCGTTTTAGCTACCTATTCGTCAACTTCGCTAATTCTAGCAATCAAATAAGAAGGTTGACTATAGAGACAGCTGTGTTTAATTCGCTATGCGATTATAATATTATTGTAGCAGTGCTGAGTGTGCTGGGGCAGCTATCACATGTAAAGGTGTAGCAGAACTGAGTGTGATTGGGCAGCTGTCATATACAGAGATATAGTAGAGCTGAGTAAGCTGGGGCAGCTATCATGTGTATGGCTATAGCAGTGCTGAGTGTGCTGGGGTAGCTGTCATGTGTATAGATGTGTATAGGGGCCACTTAATATGGTGGATTTGGTGATCTCTGTAATGGAGACACCATTTTGCTTGGTTTTCCTTCCTTTGAGGGATATCTGGCTTTCATTGTGTTGTAGACCCATAACTGGGGCTCCACATTTATTTTGCATATTCCTGTTTCCCAGGGAACTTTTCACTTCGGATTGCTGTGTTGAGACTCTTAAGTGAGGCTCTGCGGTGTTTTTTGTAGATGGTCTCCCTGAGATCAGCTATTGTTGTGTATGTGTATAGATGTAGCAGGGCTGAGTGTGCTGGAGCAGCTATCATATATAGAGATATAGCAGGACTGAGTGTGCTAAGGCAGCTCTCATGTGTACAGGTTTCGCAGTGCTGAGTGTGTTGTGGTCAGGTATCTTATATAGAGATATAGCAGAGCTGAGTGTGCTGGGTCAACTGTCATATATAGAGATATAGCAGAGCTGAGTGTGCTGGGGCAGCAGTAATGTGTAGGGATGTACTCTGGCTATAACAGCTATGACAGAGTCTACAGTAGCAGTCTCTCATGTTTATAGTAATCGGTAATACAGCTCTTATGGCTATGTGGTTAAGTGCCTTGCGTCTAATGCAGAAGGTATGGGTTCAAATTTCATTAGATTTTTTTCTGAAATACAGACTAAATTGTGTGTCATAGCTAAATATGGATTCAGAGCAGGGGGTGGCTGGGGTTTACCCAATGACTTACATTGTGCTCGTTGCTCGTGAATCGCGATGTGTTCGGCCAGAGCACACGAGCACCGCTAGTTGCGATACCGTTACAGAGCAGAGTAAGTGCAGTGAAATGGCCGTCAGAACCGGCGATGAGAAAAATTTAATGCATTTCTGCTATATTTTTTAAATTGAAATAACGTTACAGAGTTTAGCGCAGGGAATGGCGCAGTGTCAGTGGACAAATGCAAGCACTGATGTATTAACCTCTTAAGGACGCAGGGCGTACATGTACGCCCTAGCGTCCTGGTACTTAAGGACTCAGGGCGTACATGTACGCCCTGAGAATATCCGATCACCGCTGCGCACGTGGCGGTGATCGGGCTAAGATGCCTGCTGAAATCATTCAGCAGGCATCCTGTATTTAATACCGAGGGGTCCTGTGACCCCCCGTGTCGGCGATCGCAACAAACCGCAGGTCAATTCAGACCTGCGGTTTGTTGCGCTATGTCAGTCTCTGATCCCGCGGTCTGTGACCGCGAGATCAAGACTAAATCTGCCCCTATTGTAAATTTTAACCCCCTGCACCCCGCCATCTTAGTGTCCCCCGGGCGGTGCAGGGGGATTGCGGGCGGTGCTGCGGGTGGGCGGCGCGGGAGGCGGGCGTGCGGCAGGCGGGATCGCAGTGCGATCCCCGCCCGCCTCCTTTCAATGCATTTCCCTGGTGTCTAGTGGGTATAGCAGGGGTCAGCACATTGCTGACCCCCTGCTATAAACTGCTGACATCTGTGCTGCAGATGTCAGCAGTTTAGCCCCTTCTATACCGCGGTCCGTACGGACCGCGGTATAAAAGTGTTAACATGGAGGAGCTCCCTCCCTCTCCCATCGAGGGCTGCCGTACCTTTGCAGCCCCCGATGGGATAGGATAGTAGAGGAGAGAGCTCACCTCTCTTCCCATCACCCGCTGCTCTGTAATGGCAGCGGGTGATGGTTACCATGGCAGCAGGGCGCTTTCAGAGCGTCCTGCTTGCCATGGTATAGTAACTCTGGTCAGACTTCTGCTAAAGGCAGAAGTCTGACCAGGCTAATGAAAAGTAAAAAAATACAGTGCAGTACACTATATAGTGTACTGTACTGTATTATATAGACACCAGATCCACTGGATCTACAAGAACCAAGTGGGTCTGGGTCAAAAAAATGTCAAAAAAGTGAAAGAAAAAGTAAAAATCAGAAAAATACATATCACTGAATAAAAATTAAAAAAAACAAATAAACTACACATATTAGGTATTGCCGCGTCCGTAAAAATCTCCTCTATAAAAATATCACGTGACCTAACCCCTCACGCAAATACCGTAAAAAAATCACAAAAAAATGGTGTACAAAAGCCATTTTTGTCACCTTACATCACAAAAAGTGTAATACCAAGTGATCAAAAGGCGTATGCCTCCCAAAATAGTACCAATAAAACCGCCATCTCATCCCATAAAAAATGAGTCCTTATATAGGACAATCGCCCAAAAAAATAAAAAAATATGGCTCTCAGACTATGGAGACACTAAAACATAATTTTTTTCTAAAATGCTATTATTGTGTTAAAGTAAAATAAATAAATAAAAAGTATACATATTATGTATCGCCGCGTCCGTAAAAACTTGCTCTATAAAAATATCACATTATCTAACCCCTCAGGTAAATACTGTTAAAAAAATAAAATAAAAACAATGTAAAAAAAAACATTTGTCACCTCACATCTCAAAAACTGTAATAGCAAGCGATCAAAAAGTTATATGCACCCAAAAATAGTGCCAATCAAACCGTCATCTCATCCCGCAAAAAATGATACCCCACCTAGGACAATCACCCCCAAAAAAAAAAAAAATAGGGCTCTCAGACTATGGAGACACTAAAACATGATTTATTTTGTTTTAAAAAATGATAATATTGTGTAAAACTTAAATAAATAAATAAAAAGTATACATATTTGGTATCGGCGCGTCCGTCGCAACCTGCTCTATAAAAATAACACATCACCGAACCCCTCAGGTGAACACAAAAAAAAAAAAAATACGGTGTCAAGAGCCATTTTTGTCACCTTACATCACAAAAAGTGTAATAGCAGGCGACCAAAATGTCATATGCACCTCAAGATAGTTCAATCAAACCGCCATCTCATCCCATAAAAAATGAGCCCCTACATAAGACAGTCGCCCAAAAAAAAAAAAATATATATGGCTTTCAGAATGTGAAGACACTAAAAAATCATTTTTCAAAAATGCTTTATTATGTAAAACTGAAACAAAACCCCCAAAAAGTAGCCATATTTGGTATTGCCGCGTCCGTAGCAACCTGCTCTATAGAAATAGCACACAATCTAACCTGTCAGTTCAACGATGTAAATAACAAAAAATAAAAACGGTCCGAAAATAGCTATTTTTTGCAAATTTTCCATTTAATCAATTTTTCCAGTAAAAAAAGCAAGGGTTAACAGCCAAACAAAACTCAATATATATTGCCCCGATTCTCTAGTTTGCAGAAACACCCCATATGTGGTCAGTAAACTGCTGTATGGCCAAACGGCAGGGCGTAGAAGGAAGGGAACGCCATATGGTTTTGGAAGGCAGATTTTGCTGGACTGGTTATTTGACACCATGTCCCATTTGAAGCCCCTGATGCACCCCTACAGTAGAAACTCCAAAAAAGTGACCCCATTTTGGAAAGTACGGGATAAGTTGGCAGTTTTGTTTGTATTATTTTAGGGTAAATATGATTTTTGGTTGCTCTATATTACACTTTTTTGAGGCAAGGTAACAGAAAATAGAAATTCAGAAATTTCATCTCCATTTGCCAATAACTCTTGTGGAACACCTAAAGGGTTAACAAAGTTTGTAAAATCAGTTTTGAATACCTTGAGGGTGTAGTTTCTAGAATGGGGTCATTTTTGGATGGTTTCTATTATGTAAGCCTCACAAAGTGACTTCAGACCTGAACTGGTCCCTAAAAAGTGGGTTTTGAAAATTTCTGAAAAATTTCAAGATTTGCTTCTAAACTTCTAAGCCTTGTAACGTCCCCAAAAAATAAAATGGCATTCCCAAAATGATCGATACATGAAGTAGACATATGGGAATGTAAATCAATAACTTTTTGGGCGGTATTACTATGTATTATAGAAGTAGAAATTGAAACTTGGAAAATTGCTAATTTTTCAAAATTTTAGTAAATTTGATATTTTTATAAATAAAAATGAAATTTTTCGACTTAATTTTACCACAGTCATGAAGTACAATATGTGACGAAAAAACAATCTCAAAATGGCCTGGATAAGTAAAAGCGTTTTAAAGTTATCACCACATAAAGTGACACTGGTCAGATTTGCAAAAAATGGCCAAGTCCTTTAGGTGAAATAGGGCTGAGTCCTTAAGGGGTTAAGCTGCCAGTCCTTTTGGTGACAATGTGCCATACAATTATACTTTGCAATCACACTCCCCCCGGAACCAAAGAAGGGCACCACCAGGAGTGGGGACGCGGAGGTGGCACACCAGCATCGAGGTCGGATTTCTCTTCTCTCATGTGTTTGTGGCTAAACTGTCCTATTGTTTTTCAGGATATAGTTGATAGCTGCTATTCCAATTTAAGCTGCACATGCCTGGGTGTCTTATAGTGGGTTTTCACTGATTGGATGGACTTGTGACTGCCTTGATTTATTATTGAGGTATTGGGATTCCTGCGTTTTTGCAGGTCTCAGGCCCACTACAAACCTTGTCATGTGCAACTATGTGGATGCTTTCCCCCCTTTATTTAAAGAGGTAAATAGTTGAGATGATTTAGGGACATTTATTATCACTTTCCTATATGTTGATATGAATCGACTGTATTGTTGGTGTTGTCCTCCTGGCTGCCACATATGGGATCATTTTAATATATATTCTGGTCATTATTGTCCTATATGCTTTTTAATGAGATTGTAATAAAAATGATTGTTATTAATACTGAGTAGCTATGATTTACTGATATATTCATTTAAGGTGGACCATACTTGGTGTTTATGGTACTTGGTATACCAATTAGTGGTGGAGTTAAGGACTGGAGCCTGTGGCTTAATTTGACTACGCACGGGAAACCTCACCCGGCCCGGACACGGAAAGGATTGACAGATTGATACCTCTTTCTCGGAAAGGATTGACAGATTGATACCTCTTTCTCGGAAAGGATTGACAGATTGATACCTCTTTCTCGGAAAGGATTGACAGATTGATACCTCTTTCTCGGAAAGGATTGACAGATTGATACCTCTTTCTCGGAAAGGATTGACAGATTGATACCTCTTTCTCGGAAAGGATTGACAGATTGATACCTCTTTCTCGGAAAGGATTGACAGATTGATACCTCTTTCTCGGAAAGGATTGACAGATTGATACCTCTTTCTCGGAAAGGATTGACAGATTGATACCTCTTTCTCGGAAAGGATTGACAGATTGATACCTCTTTCTCGATTCTGTGGGTGGTGGTACATCATGCGGTCAAAGGTTAAAAATTTTACTGTAGGCCACTGTAGTACGGCCCCCAAAATGTGTCTTTCACCAGACAGAAAATAAATTGTCAGCATGTGGCTCGAGGTACATTATGCGGTCACAGGATAAAAAGTAACTTCTCGGCCAGTGCAGGCCACAAAAATTACCCAATAGGCATTCACCTGACAGCAAAGACATTTAGATTCTGTGGCGGGTAGTACATAAGGCGTTCACAGGATAAAAAAGTAACTGTCGGCGCAGTACAGGTCCCAAAAATGTGGCATTCGCCCAACAATAAAGGCCTTTTATGCCGCTGTACATACATAAGGCAAGGACGATTCTTTGTTCTGTGTGGTGGCGGTGGATATGTGTGGGATGGCATGAGGAAATTCAGTTACACGTGCTCATCACAGGTGTTAAATTCCTCGGATATCCATGCCTCATTCATTTTTAGAAATGTGAGGTAGTCCACACTGCCGTGAGCAAGGCCAGTGCGCTTATCGGTCACGACCCCCACCCCCGGCAGTGCTGAACTTCGTTTCGGACAGGACACTTAACGAGGGGCATGCCAAGAGTTCCATGGCAAATTGTTCCAGCTCTGGCCACAGGTCAAGCCTGCACACCCAGTAGTCCAGGGATTCCTCGTCCACCTCGGCTGTTAACCCAATGTAGTTGGACACCTGTCGGTCTAGGCATTGCCTGAGGCTGGGTCCGGAGTACGACGGCTGTCGATGGGTTGGATGCAAGAATGATCTGATATCTGAAGTGACCAACACATCTTCAGACCACCCTCTTCTTGCAGGCGCGGTAGGATTGGTACCCACCCCTGTTTCACTGTGGGTGGAAATTCATCTGCCAGTGCCCGCAACAGCAGAATGCAGCATCTGTCGCAGCAAGGCCTGGAAATGCTGCATGGCAATATATGTAATATGAACAGACAACATGAAACTACAAATTAACAATAAATAAATACACACGACCCGAGAGGTAAAAGCCATAACTTATTTATTAAAACCACTTTCATAAATTCTAATTCCAAAACATCCATATGAGCCAAGTCATAAACTCAGGCTCAAACACCAGGATCGCGTTCTGCGGGCGGCCGGGCTCTTCTGATCCGACGCATCTACGCATCATCTCGCGAGACGCGAGATTTCGCGTCGATGCGCCTGCGCAGATCGCGCACGGCAAAAGGCGCAGGGCCAGTTGGTCATCAGCCTGCCAGCCAATCGGCAGTGCTGGCGGGCTGATGACTTTTAAAAAAACGAATGAGAAGCCATTTAACCCATCATATTTGTAAATATGATGGATTAAATGGCTTCTGTGCCCTCTCCTGGGTCCAACCGACGAAAAGGACCCAGGAGAGGGCACACCTTACTGTGAGTACACCCAAGCACCACACACTAGCCCCTGATCAGCCCCCCATCACCCAAATTAACCCCTTGATCACCCCTTTCATCACCTGTCAATTATCTAGTGAAAGGGAAAAAAGTGATCAGTGTAAACTGTCACTTTTTTTTTTTCACTAGGATTGACTTTTAGGTTTAGATTACTTTAGGCCCCTTTGGTAGGTAGTTAGCGTTAGCGCCCAGCCCACCGCACCGCAGTCACTGGTTCGCTGATTAGCGTAGCGCTAATCAGCTTTTGTACTTTTATAGTATCTGTAAGTGATCAGAACTGATCACGGTCAGATATATAATAGTACTAGTGTCACCTTAGTTCGCCCTCCACCCCAAACGCAGTGTTTGCCCGATCAGGCCTGATCGGTCGCCCACACCTGCGTTCACCCACGCCCACCCCGCCGCAGTGACAAAAAATTTTTTTTTTTTTGTAATCACTGCACAATCCCTTCACAAGCGCTGCGGCGATAAAAAAAATCAGTTTTGATCTTTTTATCAATCCCAGCGGCTTCTGTAGTTCGCTACCCTCTCAATTGTAAGACAGGCTTGCTTTTTTCTTGGGTAGTCTCAGGGAATACCCCTAAATTTTGTCGCCCAAATGTCAAACAAGGGGTATTCCTCTGAAGAGGCCTACAGGATTCTGACCCAGTCGGATGAGGAATGGGAACCCTCATCTGACGAATCTAGCGGGTCAGAATACGAACCTGTAGAGAGCAGTGGCAGTCTGACCCAAAGTTCGGACGAGGAGGTTGAGGTCCCTGATAGAACCAGGCGTACCCGGCCCCGTGTTGCTAGACCGCAGGTTGCGCAGGATCCGCTTCAAGGGCAGCAGAGTGGGCCTGGCGCTGCCGGATTACGTGGTGAGGCATACACCAGCAGCGCAGCCCGTCCTGGACCTTCTACCAGCACTGCCGTACAACATGGTGAAGTGGCGAGCACCAGAAGGGCAGTAGAAGCTGGTACGGTGGCACGTGCAGTAGTTTTCCCGTCGCAGCCACCGCGCAGACAGGCCCGTAGAGTCCCTGAGGTGCTGGCAAACCCTGATTGGCAGCCCCCAACTTCAGCCGCACCATTAGTTCCCCCTTTCACTGCCCAGTCAGGAGTTCGGGTGGAAACAGCTCAGATAGGATCGGCGCTGGGGTTTTTGAGCTGTTTTTCACTGCGGAGCTCTATGACCTAGTCGTGGCAGAAACAAACAGATATGCCACTCAATTTATCGCCGACAACCCGGGAAGCTCTTATGCCCAGCCTTTCCGGTGGAAACCAGTCCAAGTTTCCGAATTTAGAACTTTTCTGGGCCTTCTCCTCAGCATGGGCATTACAAAAAAACATGAATTGCGGTCATATTGGTCCACGAACCCAATTCATCACATGCCCATGTACTCTGCTGCCATGTCCAGGACACGTTTTGAGACCATCCTGTGTTTCCTGCACTTTAGTGACAACACCACCTCCCGTCCCAGAGGCCACCCAGCTTTTGACCGGCTCCATAAAATTCGGCCCCTCATAGACCATTTCAACCAGAAATTTGCAGATTTGTACACCCCTGCACAAAACATCTGCGTAGACGAGTCCCTTGTACATTTTACCGGGCGCCTTGGCTTCAAGCAGTACATCCCAAGCAAGCGCGCCCGGTATGGGGTCAAATTGTATAAGCTCTGTGAAAGGGCCACAGGCTATACGCACAAATTTCGGATCTATGAGGGAAAAGATCAGACCCTGGAGCCGGTCGGTTGCCCTGACTACCTGGGGAGCAGTGGGAAGATAGTCTGGGACTTGGTGTCACCCTTATTCGGCAAGGGTACCATCTTTATGTGGACAACTTTTACACAAGTGTGGCCCTCTTCAGGCATTTGTTCCTAGAACAGATTGGCTGCTGCGGCACCGTGCGACCTAGTCGCCGGGGCTTCCCCAACGGCTCATTACCACCAGACTTGCAAGGGGGCAGAGGGCTGCATTGTGTAACGAAGAACTGCTCGCGGTGAAATGGAGAGACAAGCGTGGCGTTTACATGCTCTCCTCCATTCACGCAGACACGACAGTCCAAATTGAGCGGGCAACCAGTGTCGTTGAAAAGCCCCTCTCAGTCCACGACTATAACCTCCACATGGGAGGGGTGGACTTCAACGACCAGATGTTGGCCCCTTATTTGATTTCCCGAAAGACCAGACGCTGGTATAAGAAGGTGTCTGTATATCTGATTCAATTGGCTCTATATAACAGTTACGTTCTCTACAGTAAGGCTGGGAGAACAGGATCCTTCCTCAAATTCCAGGAAGAGATCATCGAGAACCTCCTGTATCCAGGAGGTTCCGTGGCCCCAACCACCAGTGTAGTTAGCCGTCTACACGAGCGGCACTTCCCCAGCGTTGTGCCTGGTACCTCAACCCAACCGCCACCCCGAAAAAGATGTTGTGTCTGTAGCAGGAGTGGAATAAGGCGTGACACCCGTTATTTCTGTCCTGACTGTCCTGACCACCCTGCCCTATGCCTTGGAGAGTGTTTCCGGAAGTACCACACTCAGGTACACTTAGGGACCTAGGGACAGCACTACACAGGTAGGTTTTTTCCACTCAGGCTCTAGGGTCTCTCAGGACACTAGGTTTTGAGAGACCCTAACACATAGGGAACGGTGCTGGTGTGCTACAGCAGAAGTGTGAAGCGGTAGAAACCTCTCCTTTCACTTGGGATAACGTGTATAATGTACTTCGCACCATCTCTGTGTGATTTACACTTTACACATTGTCCCATGGGAAAGGAGAGGTTTCTGCTAGGAAAATAAAGAGTGAGATGGTAAAAAAATAAATTAAACAGGTAGCAAGAAAAAAAAATCTTGAGTTAGTTCAGGTTTTTATGTTCATGTTTTACAATGTTCTGGTTTTATAAAGTTTGCAACGTTCAAGTTATGTGCCTGCTGCCTGTTTTTCTTCTTTTTTTTTTCCCCCATAACCACCCTTTATTTTCCAGGTAGACCAACGGACCAACCGACGAAAACGCCGCAGCACTGATGTGAATTCTGAGAGAAGCATTGCGCTGCTGTCAGAAGACACGTGAAGTCGGTGTATGCGGCGCTGCAAGACGAGATTTCTCCTCTGCAGGACAGGTACGTTTGCCCTGGCATATGAGCTGAGGAGAGGTGTTGGAGTTCATATGCTTTGGCAAACACTTTGTATCAAAAATCTGGCAAAGATGTCTTCCTCCACACCGATCGATTGATCGATGTGAATGGAGAAATCACGTTTGCCAGGACATAGGAGCTGAGTGGGTATGGATGTTTGGGCGGAGCTCCTATGTCCTGGCAATCGCCAGGCTTCTCTTTTTTCTTGCATATTTTTGGGCAGAGATTTTTTCATCCACATCGATCGATGCGAATGAGGAAATCTGTGCCGTTCGTTTTTCTTTCAGCCCAGAGGCTGAACGGGAAAAAAATCTCATTACCCGTATGCTCCATATAAGGAGAATAGCAGAAACTCCTAATGCTGGCCATACATGTAATGATTGCGGAGACCCTCAAATGCCAGGGCAGTACAAACACCTCACATGTGACCCCATTTCGGAAAGAAGACACCCCAAGGTATTCGCTGAGGGGCATATTGAGTCCATGAAAGATTGAACTTTTTGTCACAAGTTAGCGGAAAGGGAGACTTTGTGGAAAAAACAAAAAAAATCAAATTCCGCTAACTTGTGCAAAAAAAGATCTCAGTACTCAGGAGAAGTAGGGCAATGTGTTTTGGGGTGTATTTTTACATATACCCATGCTGGGTGAGAGAAATATCTCTGTAAATGACAACTTTTTAAAAATGTTATACAAAGTTGTCATTTACAGAGATATTTTCACACCCAGTAGAGGTATATGTAAAATACACCCCAAACTCATTGCCCTACTTCTCCCGAGTACGGCGATACCCCATGTGTGCCACTTTTTTGCAGCCAAGATGCGCAAAGGGGCCCTAAATCCAATGAGTACCTTTAGGATTTCAAAGGACATTTTTATGCATTTGGATTCCAAACTGCTTCTGACGTTTAGGGGCCCCTAAAATGCCAGGGCAGTAAAAATACCACACAAGTGACCCCATATTAGAAAGAAGACACCCCAAGGTATTCCGTGACGGGTATGGTGAGTTCATGTAAAATTGTATTTTTTGGCACAAGTTAGTGGAATATGAGACTTTGTAAAAAAAAAAAAATCCATTTCCGCTAACTTGTGCCAAAAAATAAAAACTTCCATGAACTCACTATGCCCATCAGCGAATACCTTGGGGTGTCAACCTTTCGAAATAGGGTCACTTGTGGGTATTTTACTATCCTGGCATTTTAGGGAGCCCCTGAAGAAGCAGTTTGGAATCCAAATGCGTAAAAATGTCCTGTAAATCTAAAGGTACTCATTAGATTTAGAGCCCCATTTGCGCATCTTGGATGCAAAAAGTGGCTACATGGGGTATGCCGTACTCAGGAGAAGTAGGGCATGTGTTTTGGGGTGTATTTTTACATATACCCATGCAGGGTGTGATAAATATCTCTGTAAATGACAACTTTTAAAAAAAAAATTATACAAAGTTGTCATTTACAGAGATATTTTTCACACCCAGTAGGGGTATATGTAAAAAGACACCCCAAAACACATTGCCCTACTTCTCCCGAGTACGGCGATACCACATGTGTGGCACTTTTTTGCAGCCAAGATGCGCAATGGGGCCCTAAATCCAATGAGTACCTTTAGGATTTCACAGGCCATTTTTACGCATTTGGATTCCAAACTGCTTTTGACGTTTAGGGGCCCCTAAAATGCCAGGGCAGTAAAAATACCACACAAGTGACCCCATTTCGGAAAGAAGACACCCCAAGGTATTCTGTGAGGGGTATGGTGAGTTCATGTAAAATTGTATTTTTTGGCACAAGTTAGTGGAATATGAGACTTTGTAAAAAAAAAAAAATAATAATAAATTTCCACTAACTTGTGACAAAAAAGAAAAACTTCCATGAACTCACTATGCCCCTCAGTGAATACCTTAGGGTGTCTACTTTCGGAAATGGGGTCATTTATGGGGTGTTTCTACTGTCTGGGCATTGTAGTACCTCAGGAAACAGGACAGGTGCTCAGAAAGTCAAAGTGCGGAAATTCACTTTTTTGCACCATAGTTTGTAAACACTATAACTTTTACCCAAACCAATAAATATACACTTATTGCATTTTTTTTTATCAAAGACATGTAGAACACATAACTCACAGAAAAAAGATGCACCACATGGATAAGCACTGACAACACTGGCTAATCCCTCACTCTGGTGTTAAAAGCTGAGAGATTCGCCAATATTTCCAATCAGGAACATGCGGAGCCTTTAGGCACCACTACACGGTATCTCAGCATGACATGGGGTCCTACCACTAGACTACCTATGGTGTGTGAACAAGGTCTGAACAGGTATTAAGCAGCCTACAGCCCCATCCCACTCACCTGCACTGCAGGACCAACAATGCAATGGGGAACAAATGAGGCCGCAAGCTACACCTACAACAGACCATGTGACACCAGGCTTCCAGGTGCAACAGAATGTTTACCAGCATGTTCGCGTGTAACCACATGCGGAGGAACTGCCCCCAGTTAGAAACACGCCACAGTGTTTGGGGTCTGGAGCAGTCCCACCCATTTAGGCCACGTTTATTTTTGTGATTCTTGTTTTATATGTATTGAATGTGCCATTGCATATGGCTGGTAAACATTCTGTTGCACCTGGAAGCCGGTGTCACATGGTCTGTTGTAGGTGTAGCTTGCGGCCTCATGTGTTCCCCATTGCATTGTTGGTCCTGCAGTGCAGGTGAGTGGGATGGGGCTGTAGGCTACTTAATACCTGTTCAGACCTTGTTCACACACCATAGGTAGTCTAGTGGTAGGACCCCATGTCATGCTGAGATACCGTGTAGTGGTGCCTAAAGGGGCTCCGATATGTTCCTGATTGGAAATATTGGCGAATCTCTCAGCTTTTAACACCAGAGTGAGGGATTAGCCAGTGTTGTCAGTTGCTTATCCATGTGGTGCATCTTTTTTCTGTGAGTTATGTGTTTATATATTTTCATCCGCACATGTTTTATTTTGTGTAGGATGTTTGTGTGGTGCTTGTGGTTCGCGCCGGCATCCTCCATTGTATGCAATTTTTGCTGGGGATAGCCGTTCGCTGCGAACCACATGCGGAGGAACTGCCCCCCCAGTTAGAAACACGCCACAGTGTTTGGGGTCTGGAGCAGTCCCACCCATTTAGGCCACGTTTATTTTTGTGATTCTTGTTTTAAAAGACATGTAGAACAATAAATTTAGAGAAACATTTTTAAAGAAATGTAGTTTTATTTGATAAATTTTCCAACATAAAGTGAAAAATATCATTTTTTTGCAAAAATTTCATCAAAAAAAGTAAAATATCAAAAAAAGTAAAAATGTCAGTAAGAAAGAAATAGCACCAAATGAAAGCTCTATTAGTGAGAAGAAAAGGAGGTAAAATTCATTTGGGTGGTAAGTTGTATGACGGAGCAATAAACGGTGAAAGTAGTGTAGTGCAGAATTGTAAAAAGAGGCCTGGTCATTAAAGGGGTTTAAGCTAGGGGGGCTGAGGTGCTTAAAGGGGTTGTCCGGGATCAAACTTATTTTTTTTAAAGTAGCTTACTCACCTTTAGTAGCCAAGAGTATGTTCCCAAGATGGTTTTAGGTAGCTTTTACACTGGAGCATGGCTCCTACAGTCCCCAACAGACTGTTTACATATCTGTTTATGTGTGCCATCACTTCCTGCTGCAAAGCATTGTGGGTCCCAGTGCAGCTCCGCAGCAGATGGTTTCTACAGTGTAAGATCACCTCCCTGCCCCGCCCCCTCATACATATTCCTCCTTGTAAATCTCCTGTGCTCAGTGTTTGCAGAGCAGAGAGGCAGACAGTGAATAAAAAATACATTTCTACATTCATCATTACAATAACCAATTTAGGGTACTTTCACACCTGCGGCAGGACGGATCCGGATCCGTCCTGCCGTAAGTGGCCGTGCACTGGCGTGCTGCCGCTCCGTCCCTATTGACTATAATGGGGCGGGGGCGGAGCTACGGCACAGCACGGCAGTGCGCGGCAGAGATCGCCGGACTAAAGTCCTGCATGTCCGACTTTTCAGTCCGGCCATCTTTGCCGTGCGCAGCCGTGCTGTGCCGTAGCTCCGCCCCCGCCCCATTATAGTCAATAGGGACGGAGCGGCGGGACGGAGCGGCAGCACGGCAGTGCACGGCCACTTGCGGCAGGATGGATCCGGCAGGCTGAATAGCATGGCGGATCCGTCCTGCCACAAGTGTGAAAGTACCCTTATAGTAATCTCTCCAAGCAATGATAAAGTTGTTTTACAATGTCCCCAATTTTGCTCTGCTACACAGATAAGGCTACTTTCACACTTGCATTTGGTGTGGATCCATCATGGACGGATCCGCATCTATAACACAAACATCTGCATCTGCTCAGAATGGATCCTGTAACGGACCGTTTCCGCAGACAAGGGGTAAAAACCGTTTAGGCGATCGGCCCCCTTTACAGAGATATAGGCACAGCTACTGCAGAACACCAAACTCCCGAACTGGATACAAAATAGCACTCCAACTCCCGTACTGGAACCTCCCAAATAGCTGCTAGCAGACGAACAGGAAAAGCAGACAATCAGCTTACACTCCTGGCAATCAGTCTCTAACAGCATACAGTGAATCCCCCCAAGAACGAGACGAGGCTCCGTATTGAGGGTAAACAGGAATTCTCACATTTATTAAGCGGCTACCTGCCTGGTATTTATCCAGGTCTCCCACCTGGTGGACACTCCCCTAGAGGACCAGAAGGAAGACTGCGACACGGGATACAGCAGCCAATCACACACATTGGGACAATACAGACACCCCCAGCATATCCCTCCCCTCTGCCTGTGATACCATCACCCTACATGGGTAATGCAATCATCACAGGCAGACGAATACACAATGTCTTCTGTCCTGGAGACAATTGAGGAGTCATTCAATTATCTCTCAGGACAAAGGAAATCGCCAATACACATGTGGGGACAATAGGACAGACATCACTATTCAATACACAATGTCCCACCCTTTACAATACACACAGACATTTCAGAGACAAGACTCCATTATGCACATGGGGACACAGAACAAGCATTACTGTTAAAATACACCAGGTAAGACACATTACATTAAAACTATACATTTAACATATCCCCAGATAGCTCAGGTCTGAGCGCACATTATTAAGTGAATGGCGCTCAGACCACACGAACTACAGTTTAATCGCCATGGAGCCAAAGTCTTTACAGTCAGTTTCATACGAATGGGCTCCATGGGATTCCTATCTGGGGTATAACACATTCAACCAAAACTACCGAACCCCAGGCAGAAAAGCACGAATTAAGCTTTTCTGCAGGTAAAAGATGTCTTTTAACAGGGGCCATAGTCCAAAGGCAGCAGGCGAGCAACCAGGTTTCTCCAATGCAATGTGGCGAGATTGGTCTCGTCACATCTCTCCCCTTTTCCAAACAGACTAACAGGGTATCTGACCTCCTGCCGGTCAGTGCCCTTGTTAGTCCAGCAGCCACCCACAAAACACAATCAACAGCACAGCCCACCCACAATAAATAGTTACTGCAACTGGGTAGAGGAGAAGCTTGTCCATGTCCAGGTGCCTCACCACGGCTGTGCTGGAGTGCGAGTGCAGCTGACTTGGTGGGGTGCTGCATGGGCAGAGACCCGCGTCACTCTGCCCTGTTGCCAGCGCTACTGGGAGGGTAGCCTGGTTGAAGCCTGGTTGTTGGAGGGGAGACCGACTGTCTCCCCTTTAGATATACCGTCCTGCTGCTGGAGACCGACTGTCTCCCCTTCGGTTACACAGCTCTGCTGCTGGGGAAAGGAGACTGAGCTCTCTATTCCCTGCCCATTAATGATCCGCCGCTGGGGAGAGGTGGTAGTAAGCTCCTCTCCCATACATACCTTCCTCCTCAGTGGAGGGAGACCGACTGTCTCTCCTCCCAATACAGAGTCCTGCTGCTGGAGAAAGGAGACTGGGCTCTCTATTCCCTGCTGGTTACTCTGCCGCTGGGGACTGGAGACCGGGCTCCCAATTCCCAACAAATAATACTGCCGCTGGGGAATGGAGACCGGGCTCCCAATTCCCGAAAAATCACGCTGCTGCTGTGGGGCAGGAACAACTACCTCTGCCCCCTGTAGCTCAGCCTGCCGCTGGGGAATGGAGCTCAGGCTCCCAATTCCCTGCAATATCTCCCGCTGGGGAATGGAGCTCAGGCTCCCAATTCCCTGCAATATCTCCCGCTGGGGAATGGAGCTCAGGCTCCCAATTCCCTGCAATATCTCCCGCTGGGGAATGGAGCTCAGGCTCCCAATTCCCTGCAATACCGGTGGAGAGACCTCGGTCCCATCTCCACCTGCCGCCTGGGGTTCCTCCCAGTAAATTTCAATAATATCTTCCCAGCGGAATGGGTCTGGAACTGGATCTGTCACCTTGCTGTCCTGCTGAGCCTTCCCAATGGAGTGGAAGAGATCTCGGTAGTCCTGCTCCAGTTCCCACTCCAGGGTTGCTAGGTGAGCCAGGTCTTGCTCTACCTCATGGGGGTCATCCCCGTCATGCCTAGCCTCCCTCTCGTAGAAAATGTCCTGAAGTCTGTTCTGCGCAGGACTCCCGAAGTCAGGCTCTGCAAAGGACTCCCATAACAAGCCAGAACCATCAAACTCCTCTCCCTCTGGCTTGTCATGCTCGGCTGTCCAGGGTATATACTGTGCCATATACCACCAGAGCGCCTGGTAGGCATTCTCCAGCCATAGCTCCTGCCATACCCGGTGCTCTAGTTCCTTCACCCATTCATCCAGGGGCTGCTCTCCCAGAAAGGGCATCCGCAGGGCCACTTGCTTCTGCCACCGCTGCTCTTCACTGGGGAGACTCTCACCCGCTGGTATTGTACATTGTCCAGGGCCTGGTACCAGATGCCTTTCCTTAATGCATCCCGGCCATCAGGTCCTCCTCCTCGTATGACACTGCTGGTTCCATTCTGGTGCTTTTAGGGTCGCTGTACTGGGACATGCGTTGCCCCCACTTGTAAATCCAAGGAAATGGTGTCTCCTGTAGCTGTCCTTCTGGCTGTAGGAACGATCCCGCTGCTCGCCACCAATTGTAACGGACCGTTGCTGCAGACAAAGGGGTAAAAACCGTTTAGGCGATCGGCCCCCTTTACAGAGATATAGGCACAGCTACTGCAGAGACACCAAACTCCCGAACTGGATACAAAATAGCACTCCAACTCCCGTACTGGAACCTCCCAAATAGCTGCTAGCAGACGAACAGGAAAAGCAGACAATCAGCTTACACTCCTGGCAATCAGTCTCTAACAGCATACAGTGAATCCCCCAAGAACGAGACGAGGCTCCGTATTGATGGTAAACAGGAATTCTCACATTTATTAACGGCTACCTGCCTGGTATTTATCCAGGTCTCCCACCTGGTGGACACTCCCCTAGAGGACCAGAAGGAAGACTGCGACACGGGATACAGCAGCCAATCACACACATTGGGACAATACAGACACCCCCAGCATATCCCTCCCCTCTGCCTGTGATACCATCACCCTACATGGGTAATGCAATCATCACAGGCAGACGAATACTACAATGTCTTCTGTCCTGGAGACAATTGAGGAGTCATTCAATTATCTCTCAGGACAAAGGAAATCGCCAATACACATGTGGGGACAATAGGACAGACATCACTATTCAATACACAATGTCCCACCCTTTACAATACACACAGACATTTCAGAGACAAGACTCCATTATGCACATGGGGACACAGAACAAGCATTACTGTTAAAATACACCAGGTAAGACACATTACATTAAAACTATACATTTAACATATCCCCAGATAGCTCAGGTCTGAGCGCACATTATTAAGTGAATGGCGCTCAGACCACACGAATACAGTTTAATCGCCATGGAGCCAAAGTCTTTACAGTCAGTTTCATACGAATGGGCTCCATGGGATTCCTATCTGGGGTATAACACATTCAACCAAAACTACCGAACCCCAGGCAGAAAAGCACGAATGAAGCTTTCCTGCAGGTAAAAAAAGATGTCTTTTAACAGGGGGCCATAGTCCAAAGGCAGCAGGCGAGCAACCAGGTTTCTCCAATGCAATGTGGCGAGATTGGTCTCGTCACAGATCCGTTTGTATTATCCGTAACATAGCCAATACGGATCAGTCTCGAACACCATTGAAAGTCAATGGGGGACGGATCCGTTTTCTATTGTGCCATATCGTGTCAGTGAAAATGGATCCGTCCCCATTGACTTACATTGTGTGCCAGGACGGATCCGTTTAGCTCAGTTTCGTCATGTGGACAACCAAAACACTATAAAGGGCCACGCCTCCCTACATCTGTCCATAAACATTTCTGACAGCATCACAGTATAAGGGCCACGCTCCCACATCCATAAACATCGCTGACAGCATCACACTATAAGGGCCACGCTCCCACATCTGTCCATAAACATCGCTGACAGCAT